>JASAMV010004622.1:0-25805 GCA_030248065.1 Rhynchonema sp. JSB1_4
TAACCTGTGCTTTGAGTTCTCTGCACCAAACACAGCTAATACAATAACTCGGACAACATGCGCAAGTCGGTCATTATCAGCGCGCGCGCTCAAAAACAATGTGCAGATTCGAGCACTCAAAAATGTTGTCTTTTTTGGGGTCGCGCACGCCCATAATGACCGACTTGCGCATGTTGTCCGACTTACAGCATTAGCTGTGTTTGGTGCAGAGAACTCAAAAGCACAGGTTATGTACACAGTAATTAGAGGATTTTTTGTGTCCGATCAACACATTCGCTGGTTAATCACAGACGCTTAAAATTATCGGCGAAGAAAACGGTGACCAAAAGACACCATGTTTTTGGAACTAAATGTCTTCTCCTTCAGGATGCAAGCTGTTTCCTGCAAAGCTGTATATCATACTGATGAAACAAATGTTGGTGCTTGATATTCTGAAATTATTAAATGTTGCCGCGAATTGTCCTTTCCACGGAAACCCGGCATAATTTTTGCATTTTTCACTGAGAGGCAAACTTCAACCCGGCCGTGAAACATCAGGAAGCAACCAATCGACTCCCCTAGTCAGGGTCGAGTAACACGATATCCCACCTTTCTTAGTGTGCTGTGCACTGCCCCCAAGATTAAGCGAGGTCGTTGGGTTGGTGACCAGCAGCTTTAAACGTGTCACCATTATGATCACTTGAAATGGTTGATCCCAGCATTGTGACGAATGTTCCCGTCGATATCAGTGAGATGCCAAACCACCATTGAACGGATTGGCTAAATAAGGCAGATAAGTCATGTTGTATCGAAATGGATTATGCCCATCCATTATTCACTACCCCTAATGAAACAGACCCTTCCATTGGGGCAGGCGTGCGCTTCTATTTTTTCAAATGAGTCGAAATATGCCCTTCCACTGAGGCAATACGGTACCTTTGCCCCCAACTACAGCACTTGACAGCATAGAAAAAAGGATAGCGCTTGTATCAGCTTTGCCTATGACTACTTCCAATTTAAGGGCACAACGAACTGTAGGGCTCAGACTGAGCTCCATGCATGATGGTTTGTAATCAAGTGTCACTCGGGGAGGCCGGCGGGTGAACGTTTTTTGTGGATGCGAATTTGGCTACGTGTCCAGTCCGGCCCGACGCCTGACTTGTACTTGCGGACCGGAAAAAAACCGTTTTTTTCGAGGCCCGGAAAAATACGTTTTTATTTTTCCGGAAATTTTTCCAAGTGGTAACTTTTGGAAAAAAACGTTTTTTTTTTCAAAAAATTTCCGAGATATTTTCCAAGGTTGCGAGAGGATGTAAATCGGTACTAAACAGTTCAAAATGAGCACTTTTTAATCTCCAAGTGCATTTTTAGACTGTTTCAGGCCGTTTCCTGACGAAATTTTCTCCAAAATAGGCGTTTTTGGACCATGGGTATCCTTAAGTACTGGAAAAATATTTGGAAAAAAACAGTTTTTTTCGGAAAAAACGTTTTTTTCAAAAATATATTTTGCGGAAAAAAACGCAAGTATAGGTTGACTGACACAAAACACGCACCTCTTAGCGCTCTGGTGCAGCTGCAGCAAGGTGCAACAGTCTGCACTCGCCATCGTAAATGCAACGCAAACCTGCTCTGAAAGAGTCGTTCTTGAATTTGCCGATCATCCTCAACTCATCAATTTGAGCCTTGTTCGTAATTTCAACCACAGGTTCGTCATCTTCACTCGCGGATCCTTTTGAGCGCTCTTTCTCGACTGCTGGCACTGGCACCATCTCGTCTGTGTCGACAATTCTCATCCTAAAATATACTTATTTCCCACGAATGTATATCCAGTATTATCTTTATCATTAAAATTTTTATTATCAAACTTTTTTTAACTTTCTGAATGTTTAGAATTTTTTGGAAAAATTTACTTTTTTTATTCCGTCAGAACAATGCTGTGGTTGGGGGGAGTTGGGGACCCCCACCCTTCGGGATTTTCCGTTTCGGGATTTTTTAAGGCCACCCTCGAGCCGCCACCAAAGGGTAGCTCCCCTCTCGGGCCGGGCCTGACCGCGATATTGGGCGACCGAAGATTTGGGGACCCAAAATTCGGGCCGGACCGGCCAAACCCGGCCCGATTGCGACCTCTGATTTCAACCTCATTTTTTTGGCCAAAAATGTAAGGGACTCTACGGGAACGGGAGGGAGGTTGTCATACATCCCCCGAATGCCGTAGACGTGATATTGGTCGCACAATGACTTTATAAGAATTGGTCAAATTTTTTTCCTGAATCGCAAAGCAGGCTAGTGACGGGGCAATGACGTTGCGTTGCGCGATCACACACAAAACACGTAGTAAAGAGAATGTTTCAGACCTGCGGCAACGTGGTTGATCTGCTAGATTATTTTCAGCTGAAAATGTTTTGTGAGAATCCCAAATAGCACAGTAGTTAAGAGTGACTGAACGTGAAAATCAGGATTGATTTTGATGAATTCTTATATGGTCATTGTGCGACCAATATGCAAGGATCGTTGCGCGACCAATGCTCATCGCTCCCTATCGACTCGACACGTGTATTAGCAGCAGCAAGCTGGAAATTGTCATCGTGCGCGTCGATTACCAAAACTGCGAAACCTTAGTTGGTGTTGGTGCTGACACACAAAACAGAGATAAAAAAAAACAAAATGGTCTCGGCCTCGGCACGATTCTTGGACACAGTGGCAGGGACTTGGGGGTTACCCCTCTCAATAGTTACCAACCACAAAACCCGAGGGGGTTGAGTACTACCTCTCACAACTCCAAATCTTACGTCTCACAAGCAGTTTTTTGTCTTTTTAAGGCAAAAATCGGTGTTTTTCGACCTTATTTCCCCAAAAATCGTGCGACCCGCCCATAATACGTATTTTTACGCGATTTTCGGCGAAAATTTGGAAAAAGCACTATTATTACCTCATTTTTTGGCCAAAATTATATCACAAAAACAGTGATTTTTTGTCTTTTTGAGTGATCAAAATCATACCTCTTACGCTTCCGGTCCCAACCCCGCATCATACTTACCTCCCACACATGGGCCTGCCACTACACTGCTTGCACATCAGAATTACTGTGGGTTACGGTATTCGGGGGCTGCCTAACAACCTCCCGTAGACTGCCTTTATCACAGAAACGGTGTTTTTTGCTTTTTTGAAATCATACCTCTCATATAGTCTGTTGATTATATTTCGACATAGTGTATAAGCCCCATTCAGCGATGTTTGGAGCGGGCTGGGTCGACGCCATTCTAAATGAATGTTTCAGGCATTGCCAACTCATTCGCAGAGCCATTGAACATTGTTGGTGTTGTGCGATGAACATTGTTGGTGTTGTGCGATGACAGGCCACGTGTTTTTGCGCCACGCGGCAAGCGATGTTCAATCGGTCTTTGCCTGAATTAGCAATGCTTGAAACATTCATTTAGAATGGCGTCGACCCAGCCCGCTCCAAACATCGCTGAATGGGGCTTATACACTATGTCGAAATATAATCAACAGACTATACCACACCACGCTTCCGGTCCCAACCCTGCCGCATCATACCACCTCCCAGCAGTGGTGTAGCTGCCCAGGCTGGGCGGCAACCTACTGTACCACCAAAAATGTGGGGCGGCAACCTACCTACTGTACCGGCCGAGCTAGGGGGGGAAAAAATTTTTTAGGTCGAAATTTTGATGAAAATGTACTCTAAAACGCTAATTTCGCGCGTAGCGCGCGATTTTTCGCCTATCTGGAGTGAAAAATACCGAGCGTCAACCTACCTACCAACTGTACCCAGGGGGGACCCCACCCCCCCTGCTACACCATTGCCTCCCAGGCTACCACACATGGGCCTGCCACTACACTGCTTCCCCTACACCTTAAATCGGACTCCCCCCCCCAAAATCCTGGGTACAGTGGTACCCCGGTTCCGGTATCTCCCCTTTTTTGCACCGAGGCAGGATTTTTTGCCATTTTTGCTGGCTCATTGAGCCAGTAAGAGTTTAAAATGAGCCCGTAGATTTTGGCAAATGAACCAGTAATGAGCCAGTAGAATGAGCCAGCAAGCAGACCCAGCAAGCACTTTCTAAAGGTGACAGCCTAAAATCGAAAAATTTTCGCGCTTCGCGCGTTTGTTCCCACTTGGTGTCATCTGGTTGTGTGATCAAGGGAACATGCAGTCTCGTTGTGTTAGCATGTACATACAAAGCGGTGTAATGTAGGATGTCCCATTACAATAACAGTTACCATAACTGTATTACTTCCACCGGCGTCCGGACTCCTCGAACAAACGTCCGTCTAATGGCTCGCGGGATAGTTCGTAAATCACTATTTTGAGACACGAACCATGGAATACGTTCTCTTTTAGTAACCATTTTTTGTGATTAAAAGTGTGATTAAAACTGTACCGCACGGGGCACAGGCAAAAAATGGTATGAAACACTTGAAAACTGACCTTTTCTTAGCAATTCGTGGTACAAAATGTCAACATTTTCGCGCTACGCGCGATTGCTCTTAATTTTTAGAGCAAAACATACTATTTAGCATCAAAACGCACCAAAAACACACTAAGCAAGCAGTGATAAAAGAACATATTTTACCCCATTTTAAAATGAGACAGTAGATTTCAAAATGAGCCAGTAGATTTTCCCAAATGAGCCAGTGGCTCATTTTGAAAAAAACCCTGCCCTGAGGTACAGTACCTACCCTCCCCTCCCGGCTCCCGCTCCCCACTGAGAAGGAACCACAGCACTGTCAAGTGCAAGTACCACACTGCAGTGCAAACACCCCACCCCGGCGCGAAAGGCCGCAGATTTGGGGAATCGGGCCGGCTCCAGCCGGCCAAGCCCGGCCGCATTGCAAACTCTGATAGGTAGGCAGCCCCCTCTCCCCCAGCCACAGCACTGCCCTCCGCGGGATGGTTGGATGGCACTAAAATACCCTTTTTAAGGAGAATTTTTCCCAAAAAGGAGCAAAAACAGGCCAAATTTTCTACCTCAAAAAGTGACTTTTTCGTGAATTTGGGTCTTCCCCCTTCCCCCAGGTAGGTACACTAATTTCCCCTCCGAAAAAGTCGGGAACGGGAGGTACACTAATTTCCCCGCTGGACCAGAACTACATTGAGGGGGAGATACTGTACCTTGCGGCCAAAAAAGAGGGGGAGATACCGGGGTACTGTACCCAGAATTTTGGGTTCGGGCCGGGCCAGTGTTGTTCCTGGCTCCTGGGGGGGGAGGAGGTCCCCCTAAGGTACACTAACCGCCGCGACCAAGGTACACTAGTACACTAACCGCCGCGCCGGGTACACTAAGCGCCTCAATTTTTGCCTAAAATAGGCATTTTTAGGCCCAAAATGGGCATTTAGCCTGAAATGGGTATAGTGACTAACTGGAAACAGAACCGTTTTTAGATAAATACGAAAAAAACCGTTTTTTTCGGAGCCCGGTAATTTTCGAAAATAAATCACCTCGGAATTCCTCAAAGGGGCGGACTCATTGCTAAAAGTGCTCTTTTTATGATTTCAGCTTCTAGCTGGGATATGTGCGATCAGAATGACAGCAAAATTAAATTAATCGGATGAAAATCGACCGAGATTGAAGCGATTGAATCGGTCCAACCAAGAACAAAAATAATTTTGGACCAGCTGGATTTTTATTGCAAATCAGGGGAACCTCGTACGCTGGCCATGAGACATTCAGAAAAATAGTCGCTTTTACATGATCACTGCGTGACGTGGCTGTCAGCTGGCTGACCTCAAGTACACCAAGAAATGTGTCTTTGTTTTCATATAGAAAGGACTGTTTTTCTGAATGTTTCATGGCCAGAGTACGAGGTTCCCCTGATTTGCAATAAAAATGCAGCTGGTCCAAAATTATTTTTGTTCCTGGTCGACCCGATTCAATCGCTTCGATCTCGGCCGATTCCGAACCGATCGGCTTCATCTTGGTGGCTTTGTGATGGCGCGGGTCTCAGCTACACGCTGAAACCATAAACAGGGCACTTTTAGCAATGAGTCGCCCCCCTTTAAGTACTGGTAATTTATTTGGAAAAAACGGTTTTTCTTTTCTTCGGAAAAACCGATTTTTCCGAGAATATAAATTACTCAATATCGGCCTTTTTCACCCCAAATCAGTGGTGTTGTTGGGGGGGAAGGGGGGTTACCCCCTAGTATCCGGTATCCGGTATCTTGATTTTTTCACCCAGGGGTATCCGGTATCCTGACTTTTTGTCCAGGGGTATCCTACCCTAAAATTCTTATTGCACTATACTGTGCCTTGATTTTTGGTTCCGCCCACCATCTACCTATCGTCAACGCAACAAGTTTGGGTCGCCCAATGGTGTAGCAGGGGGGTTCCCCCTAGGTACAGTAGGTAGGTAGGTTGACGCTCCATCCTGGTACAGTAGGTAGGTTGCCGCCCGGCGGCTGGTGCAGTAAGTTGTGATTTTTGGCTCAAAATGGTATAAAGTCGGTATTTTTCACTCCAGATAGGCGAAAAATCGCGCGCTACGCGAAATTAGCGTTTTAGAGTTCATTTTCATCAAAATTTCGACGTAAAAAATTTCTTCCCCCCAAGCTCGGCCGATACAGTAGGTAGGTTGCCGCCCCACATTTTTGGTCGTAGTCGGTTGCCCCCCCCCGGGTAGCTACCGTATTGTCGGAAATAGAACCCGGGGGTCTATTTTTTCACTGGGGTCATTTTGGGGGGTTCAATTTATGGGGGGTCAATTATTGTTATTGTCAATTATTATCAAAATATTTTTCATTTGGCCCCCAACGAAAAAAATCATTGTTAATAATGCCCCTAAAAATGGCTTGTTTTCGGGATTTTCGAACTTTAACAGTTGCAATTATGCTCAAAAACCCGTATTCTACTCTACTGTGTGCGCAAGCTTAAACAACGTTTGACACAACAATACACCTTCACCATACCACTAATCTGTGGTATGGTGAAGGTTGGGGATGGGGTTCTAATAATGGGGGTTCTATTTTTGATTTCTAGCCATTTGGGTGGGGTTCAATTAATGGGGGGCAGGCATGGGCACAATACCTGTTTTGAGACCCAATACCAATACCAATACCAGGCATGGACAAATACCCAATACCAAAATCAGACCCAATACCAATACCAGGCACAGACCAATACCCAATACCAAACCAATACCACTTGGGTTCCTGGTATTGGTTCTGGTATTGGGTTTCGTATTGGGTATGTTAGGGTATTGCATTTGCAGTGGTGTGGCTACACAGGCGGGGCGGCAACCTACTGTACCACCAAAAATTTTTAGGTCGAGATATATTGATCAAAATGTACTCTAAAACGCTAATTTCGCGCGCAGCGCGCGATTTTTCCCCTATTTGGAGTGAAAAATACCAATTTTATGCCATTTTGAGCCAAAAAGCGCATCTTTCTGTGCCGACCTACCTACTGTACCAGGATGGAGCGTCAACATATCTACCTTGCTGCCTCCTGTACCTAAGGGGGATCCCCCACCACCCCACCCCTTTGGGGATATTGGGTACACCATCGGGATATTGGGCATTGGGTCCGTGTTGGGTATTTGGTATGGCATTGAGCAGTGTAGTTCCTGGTCCGGCGCGGCGGTTAGTGTACCTACCCCTTTTTTCCGTGCGGCGGCTAGTGTACCTCCCTGGGGGGAGGGGGAAGACCGAAATCCAGGAAAAGTCACTTTTTGAGGTTGAAAATTTGACCGATTTTTACGCCTTTTTGGAAAAAATTCTGCGTACAAAGGGTATTTTGGCGACTTTTGACATCATTGACGTAAAAATCACCCATTTCAGGCCTAAAAATGCCCATTTTAGGCCTAAAAATGCCGATTTTAGGCAAAAATTGAAGCGGTTAGTGTACCTGGCGCGGCGGTTAGTGTACCAGTGTACCTTCGTCGCGGCGGTTACCGTATTGTCGGAAATAGAACCCCCCCCCCATTAATTGAACCCCACCCAAATGGCTCGAAATCAAAAATAGAACCCCCCCATTAATAGAACCCCACCCCCAACCTTCACCGTATCACTGATTAGTGGTATGGTAAGGCTGTGTTGTTGTGTCAAACGTTGTTTAAGCTTGCGTTTTCAGCAGAATACGGCTTTTTAAGCATAATTAACGCTGTTAAAGGCAGAAAATACCCTAAACAGGCCATTTTTAGGGGCATTATTATAAGTGATTTTTTGGTCGGGAGGCCAAATGAAAAATATAACCCCCCAATAATTGACCCCCCATAAATTGAACCCCCCAAAATGACCCCAGTGAAAAAATAGACCCCTCCGGGTTCTATTTCCGACAATACGGTAGTGTATACCTTAGGGGGGACCCCCTCCCCCCTCCCCCCCAGGAACTACACTGGTATTGAGTATTGGTTTTAGTATTGGTTTGGTATTGGGTTTTTGAGTTTTTTGTCATCAGGTATTGATTTTGGCCCAATACCAATACCAGACGTGAACCAATACCCAATACCAGAATTAGACCCAATACCAATACCAGAAACTGGTATTGGTATTGGGTGGTATTGGCATTGGTATTGGTGCCCATGCCTACCGTATTCCCTAAAATAGAGCCCCCCAAAAATAGAGCCCCCCCAAAAAATACAGCCTCCCTAAACGGGGTCAGTGAAAACATAGAGCCCCCCAAAAATACAGCCCCCCTCCCAACTTGGAATTCCCCGCTTGGGGGTCGTAAAGTCAAGTTCTTGTATACGACACATTATGTACAACGATTGTGGTTGAGTTTGAGTATATGATGACGTAAAGCCTTTTATGGAAGATCTGCACCTAAAAACACTCAATAATGACCAGCAACACCCTGAAAGAACTCCATTTGAGGGGCATTTTTGGGAACATTTTTTGAGATTTTGGGCAGCGAAAAAATACAGCCCCACAAAAATAGAGCCCCCCCCCAAAAAAATACAGCCCCCTAAAAGGGGTCAGTGAAAAAATACAGCCCCCCTTGTATTTTAGGTTTTACGGTAATGGGGGGTCAATTAAAGGGGGTTCTATTTCCGACAATACGGTACACTACTGGCAGTGGTGTAGCTACCCAGGCGGGGCGGCAACCTACTGTACCACCCAAAATGCGGGGCGGCAACCTACCTACTGTACCAGCCAGTGCTGTGGCTGGGGGGGGGGGGGGGGGGTCCCCCCCCCCAATGGTACCCTACCCGCCCCGGCCTGGTACGCTACCCCCCTACCCGCCCCGCTCTTGTACCCTACCCCCCTACCCGCCCCGCCCTGGTACCCTACCCGCCCCGATTTTTACCAACAAAATGCCCATTTTTCGGTCAAAAATGCCCAAATTTCGACCGAAAACCCTGAAAAGTGCAAAAAATTTCGCGCTGCGCGCGATATATGCACTTTTTAGTACATAAAAACAGGCACCCGAAAAAACTTGTGTTGTACCCTACCCGCCCCGAAAAATCTTCCCCCCCCACCCACCCCCCACCCAACCCCCCCACCCCCCCCCCCCCCCCCCCCCCCCCCTCTCCCCCCTCCTCCCCCCCCCGCCCCGAAAAAGTAGCCACAGCACTTGTACCAGCCGAGCTAGGGGGGGGGTCGTACCACTTGGGGGGGGGGTCATCTGGAAACCGAAATTTTTTATGTCTAAATACTGAAGAAAATGTGGCCTAAAACACTACTTTCGCGCGCAGCGCGCGATTTTTCGCCTATTTGCAGACAAATATGTTAATTTTATGCAATTTTAAGCCAAAAATGAATGTTTTGGGTGAAAAGCTAGGTGGGGCGGCAACCTACCTGCTGTACCAGGGGAGGGGCGGCAACCTACCTACTGTACCAGGCGAGGGGCGGCAACCTACCTACTGTACCTTGGGGGGGGACCCCCCCACCCCCAGCCACACCATTGACTACTGGTCAACCAACGCTATCAAAAGCCACCAAAATACCTTTTTTATGAAGATTTTTTCCAAAAGAACCACACAAATCTCGGGCATGGTCCGCCCGAAGATGTGCCAGCTCATTGATGACGAAATCTGCAACAAAAAACGAATATTTATACTTCTAAAAACCCGACAATATCCGTACCAGAGATCCTCATCTCAACAAAGCCACTCCTCCGCACGCCCATGAAACATTCTTGTTTTGTGGTCTCCGCAACAAATACACGTAAAAAAATAATACACGTGAAAAAAATTAACGTTGCGGAGACCACCATCGGAGACAACCATCGTAGACAACCAGAATATTAGCCCACATGGGGATCATTTTCTCTGTTTATACACAACCGCGTGATGGGTCATGGTTTATTTATTTCAAGGAAACTTTGTGTAATGCAGGTGTAAACATGAAAAAATTTATTGAAATGACATTTGATCCACTGATTGAAATTGGACTCTGAAAGTACCGTTCTACACCTGACTACACAGTACGTATACTCTGACAATTCTTTTGGGAGAAACTTTTCAAACGCGTTGCCTGATCGGTAAAGCGCATGATGCGTTCACTGGCTATAGCGGTCACGTGACTGCTGCAACCAGTGCACGCATAATGCGCTTTACGGATCAGGCAACGCGGTTGAAATGTTTCTCCCAAAAGAATTGTCAGAGTATACAGTACTATAACATTCACTGCCAAGGTGGTATGTACAGTATACAGTATGTACATGGGCGCTTCAAGACGGCTGAGCGATCTACTTGTGTTTTGCACTTAAAGCCCCCCGAATATAGCCGTCGGGGGCTCTAAGTGGAAAATTTTCCACTTAAAACCCTCAAGGGCTCTAACTAGATATATTTTTTATGGACCATCGATTTTTCATCCAACAGTAAACTCGCCAAAATAGTGCAAACTAGTGCATCAAGGACCAAAACTTCTCCGTTGTGTTTTTCATTGTTTTACCACGTTTGAGTGAAGATCCTCATGATCAGGTTCGATTATGGCATCAGGACGTCAAAATGCTGCCCTAAGGCGTCTCTTCCAACATTGCTGAAAACACCCAGTTTTCTGCTTAAAGCCCCACTGGGGCTCTAATTGCCTTTTTTATGATCGGAAGGCCCATTTCCCACCAATTTCCGCATAGAGCCCCCGGGGCTTTAAGTGGAAAATACCGGTATTGAGCAAGCGTGACATCAGTTTATTTTTTGGTCAACAGTACAGTTAGAGACTCTTGGAAGATGGCAGCACTTGTATGTAATTTTACTTAGATCTGGCACAATGATGGAATGTTTGTAAACCTTCTGAGGTTTGTTGTGACTCTGAAGCCAAACAACACTTCTGCAGCACCTTTTGACGAACAAGACAACCTTTTCAATTTTCTTCCTTCACCATAGTTGACTGCACCCAGACCCATTGTTTATGTGCGTCCACTTTCAATAAAAACAAAAACAACCAGGCAATTGTTTTTTTAGAAGATTTGATAGGTTTCGATGCCATAATGAATCAAAGAGTACACTAATGAAAGGATTGTGTAGTAACATGCTTTGTATGGCTTAGGGTGGAATTTTCGAAACCGTGTAAAGGTCAGTTGGGCGTAAAGGTCGGTCGAAAGCTCGGTTGGCGTAGCTCGGTGTAAACGTGAAACATTGCCTGTTATTAACGTGGAATGTTTCAAGTTTAGGCTGCCTTCACAATGCATGCGCGTTTGCGCGTTTGCGCATTTGCGCACGAAACTGACGCGCATTTGTGTTCACAATGCATTTGCGCGTTTGCGCATCTGCGCGTTTGCGCGCCGGGCTCGTGCGCATGCGCAAACGCGCACGCGCATTTGTGTTCACAATGCATCTGCGCGTTTGCGCGTCTGCGCGTTTTTGACGCGCAAACGCGCAAAAATACGATTAGGATTGGTTCTAATTTTGCGTGCGCGTTTGGCTTGCCCGAGCTGCCTGAAGTAAAAAAACATTATTATTCCAACAAATTATATTTTAAAAACGATATGGCCACCTGTTACGATCCTTTTACGTTTGTTGTTTTATCACTCAGCCGTTGTTTATGTTTCATTTCAAAAGTCATTCTTTCACAGGAAACAAAACGTCGAAAATTGTATTTTTCACAACTTGTCTTGTTTGTTTTTTGTTCGTATGCTTTTCTTTGAACAATTTCAATGGAATCGGGTGGAGGGTTCAACTTTTATTCTGTTTGATAGTAATTTTATGTATTTTCTATCATTCATTGCCAAAAAATATTCCGCAATCTCAAGTTTTCCTTTTAAAAATTACATCATGGGACAGCAAAGGTGAATGCTCATCAACAGACGATGAGCTCAATCTCCCGCCGGACGCATGCCAGCCCGGTGCGAATATGAAAATGCAAAAAAAACAACTGTTCCAAATTTCATGCACACGCTATTCTAATCTGATGCGCAAACGCGCATGTCGATTGTGAACACAGATGCGCACTGCGCGTTTGCGCATTTGCGCGTTTGCGCATGCGCGTTTGCGCGTGCGCGTTTGCGCATGAAATTTGCATTGTGAACACCAATGCGCGTCAAAAAATGTGACGCGCAAACGCGCATGCGCAAACGCGCAAATGCGCAAACGCGCAAACGCGCATGCATTGTGAAGGCAGCCTTACACCGAGGTCTATCACACTGAGCTGTCGACCGAGCTTTCCACCGACCTTTACACCCAACTGACCTTTACACCGTTTCGAAAATATCACCCTTAGTACAGCGCGACGCCATTAAAGTTCGGTGCATATTCGGGAATCGCCGCTCACTTGTTGGTGTGTGACAACGGCCAATGCGATCCCAACTAATACGCCCAGGTATTGATAATATATAGTTTGTAAAGCAGTGAAAATACAACTGTGGTGGAAAGAAAACAAGCAGAAATCGAGTTGTTCGAGTCACTAGATAATCATGGATGCTGACAATTGTAATAACAAGCTGTTTACAATGACGACATTTATTCTCACGTCCAAACAGGTGAAACTCTCATTGAATTTACTAATTGAGTAAGTACATATGCGTAGGTATGGCATCCTTGTTATTGAAATATTAGGCTTCCTCCCGCAACAACTGCGACTGGCTTACCAAAGAAGGACTTATTGTATTATTCATAGTTTGTCGGAAATGCATTGTTATGCTTTTGATTAAACCAGATTGAACAATGAAGCAGCTAAACTTCCGTGGTACTCTGTATACTTAGACTCCAAGGTTGCCAAGTACACGAAGCATGATGCTCATGGGCGGAATTATGATAATATTTTTGAGGGTTACAGAAATCTATTGCTTGTTACGACAACAATTGTGGTGTGAACCGTGAAAGAACGTTGCTGTTGTGGACCAAGGACCTATTAGGAGATCAAAACTTCGGAGACGCAAGAAAACCAAGACTGAAGCATTTTAGTGGTCATAGATAAGAAAAAACTTGCTATAGGTAAGCCATACTGTAACTATTGCACGCATGACCCAACAGAAAAATTCCAGAGCGCATGAAAAAATTATGCACCAAGGTGACAGAAATTCCATCGAATTAACCGGATTATGGCGCACACATTGAGGAAGCAGCAGGCGCAAAACTGCAGCGAGCGACACTCAAAGTTTCAAATACACGATTGCCTACCGTAACCCAGTCTGGAATGTGCACGTTAACATTTACGAGCCGTGTTGTTGCGTGCGGCGGAAAACTGAAAAGTGCAACAGGTGTATTAGGTATCAAGTGGCACGAAAAAATGACTGTAATGTCACGAAATTTTGAAACATAAGTCCTCAAGAAGGATCAAGAAAATTGCATCGCGTCAAGGCTATGTGTCTGGTGAAGCTATGTAAAGAAAGGCATGAGATTAGGCTAAGCCTAGGCTTGAGGTGCTAGCGCTTTGCGGGAAGGGTACAGCACGTGACATGTGGACGTCTCAACTTCTGTTGCGTTTCCGAGGTGGTGGTGTATATACCTACAGATACTGGAGTACACTTTGCAGCAGTAGCACAGGTGCACCAGTAGTACATCTACCGTATTAACCCGACATTGCTGCATACCAGACATAGTTGGTCGGACAAAGTCCGTGTCGTCGTGGTGGTGATGTCACATCTATGGGAGAGGGCATAAGATTGTCGGGTGCCCTTGTCAGTTCCACCATTGAACTCACAGCAGTTGGATGACTCATGCGTGAACCCAAGAAGCTGACAGATTTATGAATGGCTCTACCGTATGACGGTCGCAGCAGAGTTATCGTCAAATGCACTTCCTACGGACAAGATGTTACTACAAGCACCAGTCACCTTGAAACTTTGTATTTTTTACTGAAGAATGTTCATGTTCCAGGTCACCAGAAAGCAGGAACAGGGATTGGAATTATCCGGTGTTTGAAACATCCACGTGGCAGCTTTTTAGTATTCCGACCGGACGAGTACATAACTTAACGTTGCATTGCACTCAGAGCAATGCCCAGAATTTGCGCGAACTAAAGGAACAACCATACACTGCAGCCTGATATTTCAAGGGAATCGTATGTAGGTATGCCTACCTATACATAGACCCGATAGCATACTATCCCAGATTCCTGGGTTGACCTGAACTTATAACGTTCCTACAAAATTAAAGCAGTTTATGCAATGTAGTGACTGATTATGGTGACATGCAGAACAATTTAACGACAGAAGACGTGCGTTGGTTGCGCGTATCAATTGTAACCAGGCATGTGCGTGGGTGTGTGCCATCGGTTTACTACGCGTGCTTACTAGTGTTCCTGATTTTGACTTCCATTCACAGAATAACGGCAAACTTGAGGCGTACAACCTAACAAAATCTGGGGTACAGGGATCAAGCAGTAGCGTAATCAATGAAATACGCTACTCTTCAAACCCGCGGTGCACCCAGGAAAGTACCGATTAGGTTTAAAGCCAGAAAAGAATGTGTACACTGGTATCAGTAATGTATGTTATGTAGGCAGAACGCTCAAAAGAATACTAACAGAGAATCGGTGCGGTGTGAAAGAGATAGAGAACACGTTTTTCATTCTTTCCGCAGCGTTGTGTGTGTGTTTTGTCTGCGCAAACCCAAGGTACTGGTGCACGCAGCGCAACATTTTTTCGCGCGCACCCAGCCTACTGGCGAAACCAATGAGTCATACTGTAGCTATGCACTGCACTTGGTTGTAATGTGCAGTACTGGGGAACATCAATGGGTACACCTTATCACGTTGGTATGTACAAACTTATTCTCATGTAATTTGTTCCTGGAAAAACTTTGGACCGGTAAGCTGACGGAGAACGTTTTGAACTTAAAAAGGCGAATAGATTATTTTTATTTCTTTATTTCAATTAGCCGCGCAACGCCAAGGATGCACAAATTTTGTAGCAACGATAATCATGCAAGTGTTATACGATATTATGAATGTGAGCTTCGTCGGGTAACTCACAGAAAAGATGACGCCGGCGGACACCGAGCTGAAACACACGCGCCAAACAAAACCATGAAGCAAAGATGAACGTATGATCGGTTTCGTTTAGTATTTTTCAAACTATACTTAAAAGTTGGTGATGTTGTTTGATACTAAAAAGTAGTCAGCTGTTTCGCTTTGACGTCAATAGAAACCGCTAATTATGGAACAGGTGAAACAGAGCAACACCGTAAATGTTTGGAAAGGGGGAAAACCAAGAATTGCTGAAGCCAAATAGTAAACGATGTCAGACACAGTGTCAGCTTAACGCTGATCATTGGCACTGAACATCTTCTGTGTCATCAAATCGTAGTAGCAACAAAAAACTAGTTTACAATTACTGTTGTGTCATTATCGAATTTATTGTTATTGGGTGCTCAAATTGTAAACAGTTTTGCGTGATGTGTTGTGCCCGACAACTCGATTACGACGTGCGGTTGGTCACCGATCTGCAACTACACCCAAACTAATGAATGACTGATCACCCAGGCAGCATTGCGTATCAATAAAACAAAAGTAAAAGTGACATTCTAAGAACGAAGTGTGAATCACGCATTATGTTCTGCACACTGCGTTGTGAGTCGAAGCTGTGTTGGTACAGCGGGGCTCGACGGTTTTGTTTGTCGTTCCGTGAAATGTCAGTCAGCCAGATGGGTGTGAGGTGCTCATGATAGATGGCAGGCCATTGGCCTAAACCGAGAAGGCATCACTTTCACCCGACAGCTCCCAAACCGCTGTTATCAAAACATATTCCGGCTATCAATCAAGTATGATTCACATCAAATGCTATGTAAATTGTCACCACCAATTCATTGCGAGAGGGACATTTTTCAAATTCCCCACGTACATGTATCTTGCAAGCTTTGCTAAGTTTTGGGACCGTTTGGATCAAAGTACTGTATGAGACTGTTACCGATAATGCCATACAATACATTTTGCGACAGGTTTTCTGCAACAATATTTTCGGGGCCAAAGTTCGTCTTCTTTATGTTGAATAAATTAATGAGTCATCAGAACAAGGATTTGCACGTTTTGTAGCCTTTGTACAGCGCACGTTAACATTGCCAACATTTTTTCAATACTTCTGAATAAATACATAAATCAACACAATTTGTGATACTATTTGACATTTTTATTTACTTATTCGCAATGTAACAAGACCAGACAAATCTACGGCACAGGTACATATATACCGCGGTAAATAAACCATCAATGACTATCACACAGAGATTTTGTTGAGCCGATAGGTAACAACGATTTAAGTCTATAAGGCATGTGTTTTCATGCCGAGCATCAGGGCACAATAGCAAGCTTGGAATCAGAACAACCATGTCCCCCTGAGTCAGCAAGACGTCATCAATGTTCCCCCTCCCCCTCCCTGTCCACCCGTGACAGGCCAATGCCCATCGGCAACGGTCTCAGTCCCATTCGAACATCCTGATCGTATCGTTTACCCCACGCCTGTCTCGCTGACCGGGTCCATCGCGGCACGATTAGGTCTTGTAGAAGTTGACGCTGCAGTTTGAGACACACGTTGATGAATGATAAATAGTGCAAATAAGTAAAAATTGTGTGACTCGTCCAAACCAACCTGACTGACCTGTCCAAAAGTACAATAAAATAGATAGACGCTATCACACTTGATTACATCGACATCAGTTCGACCTATTATTTCCTCAGTAGCATTATCCATTTGAAAACATTGGTCGAAGAGAGCTTGTTAGCGAGGGGCAACTCTTATTCTTAAAACACAATACGACGCAGCTGTCACAAACAAGTATACTACCGAAACACCCACTTTGACAGTGTCCCAATTCCTGGCGAAATGTTCGTCCTTTCGTTTCTTGACCGACCCGGGGTTTTGTATTGCTGTCTCCCAGAACGCGCGTTGTGTGCGTTCATAGACACTCAGCTTCTTGTGTGGAGCGCGACCCTGGCCGTATAGGCTGTCCACCTCGAGTACCTAAGTGTCAAGGTAAGTTGCATGTATAATGTTAGTGCCCTCGTCTGGTCCATGGAATAAATACTTTACGTAAACGGAACGTGCAGGATCTAACGCGGAGCTGCAGGATAGGTTAAAAAACAATAAGTGTATAATAATAAATAATAAACAAAACAACAAAAACAATGTTTTCCTGATCCAGTCTTCAAACTGACAGAAAAAAGCACCAAAAATAACATCATCTTCAGCACACGTTTGAAAAGTGAGAGAGAGAAATAATCGGTACCTCATCATCAGGTACTTCAGCTAAAGTGCGCACAGGTGCTTTGGTGGGTGCAGCGACCACTCGGGGCATGTATTGATTGTGCGGGTCCATCTCAACCACAAGCAGACGTTTGCGTTCCGCTAATTCCTGGCAAAGGTGTTTAAATTTTTTTACAAACAGTTCTCTCGTTAATAAATTTTTCATTTGTCAGCTACCACAGATGTGCTACGGTATGAGAACAAAGTGGCCAAAAGTACACTAAAATGGCAATAACCAAATTTTGTTCATTTTAACGTTCCTGGTGTTAGTGTTAGAGCGATGTCGGGCACAAAAACGGGCAAGTGTCAGGTGTCACCCCCCAAATGTTCGGCATTTTGGTATCTATTGTGCTTTTCAGTAAATTGAGCCAAAAAGTTGCACTGATGAAGCAAGAGAGCAAATTTTACCAGTTTTTGGTTCTAAAATACCAAGCATACGATGTCGAGTATTCTTCGATATTTTCAAAACTGTCGGGTGTCAGCTTTTTTCCCCAGATGTCGTGCGACGGGCGTTGAGTCCCCCATATCTCTCATCCTACCTGACCTACCTGATATGTCTCCTGATTAGTGAGTCCCATGAAGAACGCCTTTGTCATCGCTTGCGGATTTGACACCGCACCGCCCAATTTCACGTAAATGTCTTTGATGCCGGCCAGATGACAGATTTGCTGCAATAAAAGTGGAACAGTTTTCTTTATGCAAAAATGTACTCTGACAATGATTTTTAGAATTTTTTTCAATCGCGTTACCAGATCTGCAAGGTGCACGCCGCTTGTGTTGGCTACAGCTACACATGATTATCTCATGGGGTGCACGCTGCTTGTGCTCTGCCGATCAGGCAACAGGTTTGAAAAAAATCTCTCAAACTTATCGTCAGAGTGTAGATAAAAATGGCACATTCGCAATTTTGTGAAAAACACGAAATAAACCGACAGCCAAAACCCGATGCGCCACCACGCCGTAGTTTTCGGGCATTTTGAATGCGAACACACGCGTACCGCCACATTCAGCGAAGAAATCCTAAAATTTATTGCGAAATTAGCTTGTTTATATTCGAAAATTAGGAAATTGAACAACGAACTTGATATATGGTTCGATTATCGAGCAATTTTATGTGATGCAACCGTTTCACAGCCGCATCCCTCGCCGAGCGCACTGCTTGTGTGGCGTCGTCCTTTTCTTGAATGGCATACCCGGCCATTCCCTGGCCGTTGCCGGCGCAGGCAATCGCGCTGAAATGAATGCAATATTTGTCATTATCTATCTATTGTTACTATCGGACAATATAGAAGGGACATATATGTTTGCAGAAATAAATCCACTCACACCATCCACGACACACGTCCATATTTGCCGGTCATCGTCATCTTTCGTCTAAGATCCAAGCAGACGGACTCGAACCCCTCCACGGTCACGGGTTTGCCCTCCAAGTCATAACGGGTCGGATGGCCAAGTCGACGACCCGGCATTTTGGTCGATGCAAAACCACGTTCTAATGGGTCAAGCCGCTCGTTGAATTTGCGTTTGAAACTGCAATTGTGCTTGGATTTCCTTTTTTGGTGATCATCTTCCTTTAAACCGTATCTTTTGCAAACATAATTTCGGATGCCAATTGGCATCTCTTGCAATTAGGTTTGAAGCGATGTCGGTGGTAGGGTGCCTCCAGATGTCGGGTCCGGGTGTCGCGTTTTTCAGGACCCGACACCCGGCAGCCGACAATAAGAGATTAAAACACCTATTTTTGCTGAGAGAGCAATCTTTTGAGATAAACTTTTCTTCGGACCAAACGCTCCGCGAAGGCACAGATTGTGGTATTTTGGTATCCAAGTAAGCTGAGGCCTGAGCGAAAAACCTATGAAGCAAAGGAGCACATTTTTGCCTGTTTTTAGTCCAAAATGCGATGTCGGGTCGGCTGTCGGGCAGTGCTGTGGCTGGGGATCCCAACGGTACAATGACTTGGTACACCACCACCCCACAACCCCCACTCTGGTACCCTACCCCTACCAGCTCCGTTCTGGTACACCATCCCCCTATTTTTACCTTCAAAATGACCATTTTTTGGTTAAAAATGTATAAGTTTCGACTAAAAACCCTCAAAAGTGCAAAACATTGCGCGCTGCACGTTGCATGTAATTTATAGCACATAAAAATAGGCAGCCGGAAAGCTAACCCGCCACAAAAAACCTCCCCCCACCGCACAATGAGTTCCCCCCAAAATTTCATGTACACTACCCCAAGCCGCGCGGATTTCCCCCTATGTACCCTACCCGCCTCGCCAAAGTAGCCACAGCACGGGCGTCGGGTATTTTTGGATATTTTTAAAACTGTCGGGTGTCGGGTACTTCTAAGTTCTAGGCAGTGTAGTTCCTGGGGGGAGGTGGTCCCCCCTAGGGTACGCTATCTCCCCCTCAGGTGGTACACTACCCCCTATCTCCCTCTCAGGGTACACTATCTCCCCCAATTTTTGCCTAAAATAGACATTTTTAGGCCTACAAAGGTGCGATTTTTGGGTCAATGTTCTCAAAAGTCGCCAAAATACCCTTTTTATGAAGATTTTTTTCCAAAAAGGGGCAAAAATAGGTCAAATTTTCGACCTTAAAAAGTGACTTTTTCCTGAATTTGGGTCTTCCCCCCTTCCCCTCTTGGGGGTACACTATCTACCCCGCCGAAAAAACTGAAGGTCCGCTCTCTCCCCCTCCGGACCAGGAACTACACTGCTTCTAAGTGTCGCGTGACGGGCAGGGATCGGCCAATGTCGGGCGGGTGTCGGTCAGTTGTTACTTGTTGGCCACCTCAGATGTCGTTTTTTGGACCCAACATCCGACACCCGCCACTTGCAGTTCAAATGACCACTTTTGCTGAAAGGAAAATTTTTCACAAAATCCCAAATGTGCTGCGAAGACGCAGAAAGCATTGTTTCGGTGTTGGTTTTGATCAGAAACCTATGAAATGAATAAACTCAAACTGCGCCAATAATTTGCACAAATGAGCAAACTTGGCTTGTTTTTGGTGAAAAATTAAGGTGTCGGGCTTTTTTCGTACGGTGGGGCGCCGGTTCTTTTAAGTGTAGGTGTCGGTCACCCCCGGATCCCGTTCACCAGTGACGGTGACGGGTACCCCTCGATCGCAAACCCTGCTTGCAATGCCAATACAAACGACAAGACAAGGTAAATGCCTCACCTAATGTCAATACTGTCCCGCTGTTGTTCGAATGTTTCCTGATATTCTGGATCTGGCGGTAATATCTTTGGTGTTTGAACAATGGATCGAGGCATGCCAGCCACGTTGTCCCCAACCGGCGTTAGCAATCGACCGGTGAGACCGGGATAACTCATCGCGATTGGACCTGTGCTGTGAGACACTGTAGTGACTGGGGGGAGGGGTGGGAGGGATTCGCCTTTTCACGGACCATAGTGGTATCTTGGGTAGCCTCTCGGGGGTATCTCGAGTAACTCCGAAACCTTCTCTCCTAGCCCCTAAGGCATAGTTTTTTTAGACACTTTTTAGGTGCAATTTGCACCTAAAAAATCAGAATTGCACCTAAAAATTCAGGGTTAGGTGCAAGGTTGCACCTAAAATTTTGGGCCCTTATTTGCTTAATTTAGCATTTATACAGCATCTTTTAAGGTTGGAAAGCTTAGAAACAAAAAAAATGCGCTGCGCGGCTTTTCATTCCTTCCAATAAATTCCATCGAAGCATTTGGTCGACATCGACAAAAAATATTGATCTGATTGATTGATTTTGTACACAGTTTGTACCTGGTGTGCTGGTGATAAGATTCAAAACAAATACACGCTGTACTAGGATCAGTGTAGTTCCTGGTCCGGCGAGGCGGTTAGTGAACCTACCCACTTTGTCGGTGCGGCGGTTAGTGTACCTCCCTGTGGGGGGAAGGAGGGGGGAAGACCAAAATTCAGGAAAAAGTCCTTTGAGGTGAAAAATTTGACCTATTTTTGCCCTTTTTTTGGAAAAAATTCTCCATAAATAGGGTATTTTGGCGACTTTTGACAACATTGACCTGAAAATTACCCATTTTAGGCCTAAAATGCCCATCTTGGGCTAAAATGCCTATTTTAGGCAAAAATTGCGGCGGTTAGTGTACCTGGTGCGGCGGTTAGTGTACTAGTGTACCTTGGTCGCGGCGGTTAGTGTACCTTAGGAGGGGACCCCCTCCCCCCAGGAACTACACTGACTAGAACAGAGCAGAGCATGACAACAGTATTAGACAGTGTTGGAGGTGGGGGGGGGGGTGTTTGGGGGGGGGACCCCCCCCCCCCAGTACAGTAGGTATCCCCCCTCGCCTGGTACAGTAGCTATCCCCCCGATGTTTGGCATGGTACAGTAGGTATCCCCCCGATTTTCACCACTGTACAGTAGGTATCCCCCCGATTTTGCCCAAAAAGTGCCAATTTTTGACCAAAATGGCCAAAATTAGTGTAAAATCAGTGGTTTTTGCCTCAAATTACCCAAAATTCGCGCGCTACGCGCGCAAATACCACGTTTTCACACGATTCCACACATAATAAACACATTAAAAATTTTCACCCCAAAACCTAACCCCCCCAAACCCCCCCTAGGTATATAACCCCCCAGGCCATCGGCTCTGGTACAGTAGGTATCCCCCCTCTCTGAGCGCGGTACAGTAGGTATCCCCCCTCCAGAGTACCTCCAACACTGGTATTAGATACCCACACAGTAAATAAACAGCGAAAGTAATTGATTCGTACGTGACCTCCAATTGTGGATATGGTGACATGAAAATTTTACTGTTTCGTTTTCTTCTCAATCGGTTCTCAATAATGAAACTAGTACAAAATGTGCTACAAAATGTTGAACTTTCCCTGAAAAGTTTGCTTTTGCTAAAGGAAAAGGCATTCATTGCGTTACAACTTTATTGAACTTCTAAAAGCACGCAAATAGCATTGAACACACAACCTGGCAAAAAAAGCCTAAAATTGGCGTTTTTTGTCCAAAATAGGGGTTGCACCTACTTTGGCCAGCTTGCACCTAAAAATTGGGGGGTTGCACCTAAGTTGCACCTAGTGAATTTTGAAAAAAAAAACCCTGCCCTAAGGTATCTTGGGTCGATTGGCTTGCCACCGCACTGCTGTGAGAAACAATGATGTACGTTCTTGTCAGTGTAGTTCCTGATCTGGAGGGGGAACAGGCGGTACCCCACCCCCTTTTTTCGGAGGGAGAACAGACGTACCCACCTGGGAGAAAGGGGGGAGCCGTGTAGTGGCAGGCAAATGGTTGCAAGGTACCCTTGGGGGGGGATGGATCCAGATGGTTGCAAGGTACCCCCTACCCAGCCTCCGGGGGTTGCAAGGTACCCCTGAGGTCCGAAAAAAGGGTGTTTTTTGCATGCATTATACTGCAAATTTGGCCGAAAAATTGGTACTTTTTTGCATTTTGGCCGAAAAAATTCCCTAAAATACCTATTATATGGAGGTTTGCGCGCGGAGCGCGCGATTTTTTGGGTTTTGAGGCCGAAAAACACCAATTTTTGCCTATAAAAACCATAAATTGATGGTTGCAAGGTACCCTCCGGGGTGGTTGCAAGGTACCTACCCTTCCCCCCCATCCCCCCAAGGGGTGGTTGCAAGGTACCTAATCCTTAGGGGGGAACCCCCCCCAGCCACTACACTGGGAGGAGGACCCAAATTTGGAGAAGTCATTTTTTGAGGTCGAAAATTTGGCTCATTTTTGCCCCTTTTTGGAAAAAATCTCAATAAAAAGTGTATTTTTGACGACAATACAACAATGACCTAAAATTACTCATTTTATGCCTAAAATGCCTATTTTAGGCAAAAATTGGGGGAGCAGACGTACCCGGAGGGGGACAAGCGTACCATGGAGGGGAACAGACGTACCCGAGGGGGATCCTCCTCCCCCAGGAACTACACTGGTTCTTGTGTACGGCAAAATGCGAGAGCCTTCATGAACAAAAACCAACGCATGAAACATGAGCTGCGCAATGAATCCCTGCCAAATTTTGACCACCAAACCCACCTACACCGACGCGCCTGAATTTGTTCAAATCGCGACGTCTAATTCTCGGCTTCTGTCCCTTCTTCTTGCCATATTTGCTCACACTTGTGCACGATTTCCAAAGATCAGCTGCCGTTCCTGAAAAGATGGTGGGGAAAACATTCCAAGCTCACCAAACGTAAATTGCACAAATGCATCCTGTACTTGCGGAAAAACCGTTTTTTTATATTTTCGAAGAAATGTCAAGTGCAATTTTCATTGTGGGTGCCCATACCCCAACCACACCACTGGCAATGGGTCATCCGGCATTGTGTGTGTATATATGTACGCATATCAGTATAAACATATGGATTGAAACTAAACTAACTTCTCAGAAAAAAGCTTGTAACAAATCGCTTCTGAACAAAGCTTGATGAGCACGGTGCCAACACCATTCCTGCTTGTTTTGTTGTCGATGGTTCTGTGAGCGTGCGTCCGCCAGCAGCACGAGCCCTGAAATAAAACATCAACTCATTTTGGGGGCTCTACACTTTCACTGACGCCATTTTGGGGGGCTGTGTTACGCTCTATTCCGGGGAGGGGGCAGCAGGTATTTAGGTTTTTACGGTGGTGTGCCCATTCATTTATTCAGAGGAGGTTACTGTACCTCCCTGGGGGAAGACCCAAATTAAGCAGAAAGTCATTTATTGAGGTGAAAATTTGACCTATTTTTGCACCTTTTCGTAAAATATTCGCCATAAAAAGGGTGTCTTGCTTGTTTTCGGTGTTTTCTATCTTTAACAGCGGCAATTATGCTTAAAAAGCCGTGTTCTGCTGTGTACGCAAGCTCAGTGTAGTTCCTGCTCCGGAGGGGGAACAGGCGGTACCCCTTTTTTTCGGAGGGGGAACAGACGTACACACCCACCTGGGGAAAGGGGGGAGGACCCGGAAGGGGGAGCGGTGCGATCAATACCGTAAAAACCTAAATAGAAGGGGGGCTCTATTAACTCACTGACCCCATTTTGGGGGGCTCTATTGCGGGGGGCTCTATTCCGGGGGGCCTCTATCACTGACCCGAACCTGAAAAATTGTTCCCAGAACTACCCCCAGAAACCCCTAAAAAGGGGTTTGAAATGATGTTTTTTCGCTTGTAATCGCATTTATTCGTGTCTATTCGTCAATAAGAGGCGTATTGTGCTCTGAACGAACAACAAACGTGCGTAAATGTACCTGTGCACCACTATCAAGCGTTAATACAATACTGCACAAGGGATGTTACTTAAGGGGGGCTCGACTCGACCCCCCTCCCCCCAGCCACAGCACTGTGGACTCAAAATGTACTAGATGTACTAAATCCGCGCGTAGCGCGCAATTTTTTGCCTATTTGGGACAAAAAATACCGATTTTGAGCCATTTTGAGGCAAAAATACTCATTTTGGGGTCGAAATGTGTTGACGATAGATAGATTGTTCCTAGAATTTGTTGACGATAGATAGATTTGCCCATAAGTGTTGACGATAGATAGATGAAATCAAAAAGTGTTGACGATAGATAGATGAATTTGGGGGGACCCCCCCCCCAAGTACTACCCTGATTCCGGGAGTGCCCGACTGCGACTTCAACGATTTTTACAGCAAAAAACTGTAATTTTTGCACCAAAAAATTTTCTTCAAAATATTATCAGAGAAAGTCGGGCCGAAAAAATCGGGCCGCGCCGGGTCGACCCCAGGACCTCGTCAGGCCGGGCCGGATTCCCACCTCTGTGGCACTGTTGTTCCTGGTCAGGATCTGGGGCACAGTGTCGAATCGGCCGCGGGTGCCGGGCCGGGCCGGCCCCAGAGATCGGAAACGGGCCGGCCCGGGCCGGGCCGCGATTTTGGAGTTGGTCGACCGGGCCGGGCCGGGCCGGAGATTTGGGGGGACCGGGCCGGGCCGCCCGGCCCGGTATGCCTAAATTTGAACGAAATTACCATTTTTTGAACCAAAATTTTCAAAATTTTTGCGCTTCGCGCAATAACATTTCCTAGTTCTTGATCTTTTCAGTCATCGTTTTGAAGAAAGAAGCAGTAGCTACCCATATCCAGGCCTTTGCTTTGCAGCAGCAATCAACCTACTGAACCACCAAAAAAGCCTGCCTGCAATCAACCTACCTACCAGCAGTGTAGTTCCTGGTAAGTAAAGGAAGAACATAGGGACCCTCCACTATTTTTCGAGGGGGAACAGACGTACCTACCTGGGGGGGGGAAGGGGGGGGGGGAAGTCCCAATTTGGGGGGGGACGGA
>JASAMV010004624.1:0-27317 GCA_030248065.1 Rhynchonema sp. JSB1_4
GCAAAGTGGTGCAAGCTAGTATCGTTCTTTTATGCCAGTCAGCCAGGGAACCATATTTCTTTTATGCCCCTTGGGGCATTTTTCTTTCTTGTATAAAACGTCGTTGGAAATATAACACTTTTTCGGGTGCCACCATATTATTAGAATGGCAAACATGTTATCGGCTCGGCACCTAATAACTGACTGTCATAATATCCGCTTGCCCAGTATGCAGTGGTCATTTGAACTCCAATGCACTTTGTGTGTGTGCGTGTGTGTGACCTTGACGGGTTACATACATAACAACAAGTGTTTACGATGCACATATACATAGCAGCTGCTCACTGAATTATCAACACCTTTGACGAGCGGAACTGGGAACACACAACACGGTGTATACATTACGTTCCGCAGAACACAAGCCAATGACTTGTGCTATGTATGTGACATTTATTATTGTAAACCAGTCGCAATCAACCCTCATTTGGCCACGTAAATTGGCAGCCACAAAGCATGAACTAAACCAAGAATGAAGCCAGCTGAGCAAATCTGGTCCAGGAGGGCAGCTCTGGGCACAAGAGCAACAAAACGTTCCACTTATTACGCACATCTCCAGTGAAAGACAGTTTTGTTTGAAACATCGCCAGGTGACGTGCCTGGGTCAATTGGCGCTGTTCGGCTGGCAAACCTACCTTCTGTCCGAGTGTAACGCAGTGACAATCTCCGAGAGCAACTTCAACTGTCAACCGGAGTGTCCGTGCGCTGCCGGCAGTCAAGAAAGTCTCGACACCGTGCTCAAATGTAAACCATGCGCGTTTTGGTTGTTTTTTTTTATCGGACAGAAAGCGTGCGAATCGTGTTTGTGCAACGTGGTACATGCCATAGCTGCCCAGAATTTTCGCATGCCGTGCCGTTCATGACCATGATGATAATGCCAATTTTACTGGGGAATCCTGCCCCGGAGTGTTGCGCGCGCGTTTTTGGTTGTCAACTATATAATCATTCCCCTCCATTACCGTGTCGATTCTGTCTTTACCTCCTTTCGTTTTCGTTCGGCTAAGATTCAGGTGATGGTTTGCCAGCCGAACAGCGTTGGATGAACAACATACGCAGTGACGAAATATCCAACTTCCGTTTCTTTCCTCAATTTTTTGTTTTGACGTAGCTCAAACCACCTGATGTTTCAGCTCTTCTGTATAATCCAGTTCGGTCTGTTCGGCTGGCAAACATCGGCGGTCAAAGATCAGAAGGACATAGCGTCCAACAATTACTATGCCTATGAGAATCGACCGTATCCCGGTGACCACGAACGCTACTACGAACAGTCGTTCTACGCCAATCGAGACTCGCGCTTTTGGACAGGTTACTGTATTTGTATTACGGTAGCACAGCCAATTTGTATGAGGTTTTGGTGTTACTTCAACAATTTTATCACTGATGATTGTTGTCCTGCGTGGAAATGACGGTCGGTGTCTAGGTGTGACTTGGCTATTTAGTCATGTTTCAAAGTTCAAATAGCGCGTTAACCCATGTGAATCATTTTTGGTCAGCGTTCTTGTTGTGGTAAAACTTTGTCACGTACATCCAAAGTTCAGAGCACAATAGTCAAACAGACCAGCAGCTGAGTCACTACCAGAGCGTCAGAGTACACACACCTGTCCAAACCAAAATTGCGCTTTAGCTGCAAAAATGTTAGCCCCAATACATTTGTAGCTTGGGCAGCATGACATACCGTACATTACAAATGGGGGGTTGAGTAACTTTTGAGTTTGCGATAAAAAAGGGTGGTGATATTACCAAGTGTATGTACCAATGCACAAACACGGTTTAAAGGCCTTTCTGGTTTGCTTTTACGTTTAACGAGCCCTTATCAGTAAGTTTTTTATGTTATTTACGTTTTAGTATACAAAATGTAAATTCTAGCGTATCCCGTGTTTCCAATGAGGGACCATCCGAGATGGCAGTAGTGTGCAAGACTGTTTATGTGAAGCATCTCGTACTTCACAGTTCAAAACGGTAGCGATCTTAATTCCTGCAGGGCTGTTCGTGGTGCAAATTCTCGTGCTAATCGTCACCTTCTTTCTCCTGTTCGCCACAGTTGCGTTGATATACGGAATACACACGGTGAGCGGAGTAGCGTGTGGAACATTTTCTTTCTTCAATTTTTTTCTCACTTTACGTATCCGTCTAAACTACATTCCAACATTGCGCTGCAGGACTCCAAATACCTGGTTTGGCCATGGTTCCCATGTATGATTATGAACATCCTCGTCTGCATCGCCTACTGCATTCTGTGGTGGGCCGGGGTGAGTTGAAACATTTGCTTGTCAAGGATGCAATTCACTGGACATCAGCTTGCACTACGTTGCACGAAGATCAGCTTATGCGAACAGACAGTTTGTATTTATTAAACCTCAAATGCTTAAACCGGTGAAATCCGAAGAGCCGGGTCTTTTCCCCAGTGAATTGCTCCCATTTTCCATTGTATGAGCGCAAGTGTCAGTCAGTGAAACATCTTCAATTAGTGAGAGAGTGAGAGTGTGTCATCGTGTTTGCAGCACGTGTCCTTACCTCGGTCGCAAGGTCTTCCATTGCAGGACGTACAGTCATATTGGATGGCACTAACAATCGTCGAAATGTTCGGCGTGCTTGTCAATGTGAGTCGCTGATGTTTCATTATTTGTTAGATCGAATGAACGTGATATCGAATTTCAAGATTCTCGCAGAGAATAAATGGTCACGAATATTAAGGTGCAGTCTGTCCTGTTAATTGTGACAACAAAACCGTCATTTTCGGTCCCAGTAAAGAATACTCACTATAACAGAGGAATATTTAGGAAAATCGCAGGTAACCAAAATATCGCTCAGCAGGTTTCACTGTAAAGGAGGATTTCATCATAGGAACGTCACTGTACAATGTAATGAGGGTACACCATGCACTCCTGATGTTTCAGATCTACGCACTCATCTGTGTGATGACGTATTACGGTAAGATCGGTAATTCCAACGACAAACAGTTGTATGACACTCACGGCCGAGCGTACTATGATGCGGGCATGGCACCACCTGACCCGTACACCGGTGCACACAATACGATGGTCGGTTGGGTTTGCCCTGTTGTGCTGTTGTTGCACATGCGTGCACTCAAACACAGTCCGGTCTTAGCTTGCGCCAAGTGACTGTGTTTCATTGCTAATAACTTGAGAGTGATTCATTTAATACCACTAATCTCCACCAACGTCAACTTTGTTTATCAGCTGTATGGGAATCAACTTTTGCGTTGATCCACTTGGTATGTATGAGTAGGTAAATCTCAAAATATTGCTAATGCTCGTACTGGTCACGTGACAAGGCAGGACCGAGTATCGAACAGATCAGCCGTGTTTGATACAAGCCAAAGATCTATGCCGTTTCTCCAGACACACTGTTGATGTTTCACTTACAGGTGCATTTCAACAAACACACTGGCGAACAGGTTGTCTATCCAATCGACCCCAACCAACAACAACAGCAGCAATATTATGTGCAAGGACAAACGCAGGATTACATCCAGCCACAATACGGTAATGCTGCATGCGCGTGTGTGTGTGATGTTTCAGATTGTTTCGGGTTACACAGGCGTGTTTGCTTGCAGGCCAATACAACAACTATGCGTACGATCAGGAGCCACAACAACCGGCCAAATTGGCCTATTTGGCCCAGGACCCACAACAGGCGCAGCTGCCGCCTCAACCGACCTACCAGGCCGAGCCATTGCCCCCAAAACAACCACCCCCTTGGAGCAATGATCCGAATCAACCACCTCAGGGACAGGACTTCACAACAAACTGGGTTGCTGAACAGAATGTACAATACGACCCGAATCGTTAGTTAATCAATAACGCAATGGCAGACAACATGAACAAAGCATGAGGTTTTGCAACTCAATGATAGGCCAGAGAGGCACACTACTGCTTTGTGTCAAGTTATGCACTTGCGAGGCAGCTGAAGTAAACCATTGTGACCGATCGTGTCGTTGAGCCTTGTGATTGTGTCAACGTTTTGCAGAATACCTGCCACCGGGCGGTCAACCCCAGCAACCACCGATGCCGGCGGGCTACATGACCGAACCGACCACGCCCGCTGACCTGGACACGAGTAAGCAGGCGCCATTGCGACAGGCTAAATCCGATCAGGAATTCGATGACGGAAAACGCAGACACAAAAGTGGACAGCGGCATCGATCAAGCTCGATGCGCAGTCGACGGCGTAAACATGCCGACTCGGACTCGGATGACTCGTATGGTCAGTGCACACGCATGTGGTCTATGTTCATAGTCATGTTCATATGCACGTTTATGGGTGATATTTTCGAAACGGTGTAAAGGTGAGTTGGGTGTAAAGGTCGGTGTAAGCTCAATCGAAAGCTCGGTCGGTGTCAGCTCGGTGTAAACATGAAACATTGCCTTGCTGTTAACGTGGAATGTTTCATGTTTACACCGAGCTGACACCGACCGAGCTTACACCGACCTTTACACCCAACTGAGCTTTACACCGTTTCGAAAATGCCACCCTATGTTTACGGCTGTGTTCATGTTTATGTTTATGTTCGTGTTCATCCTTATGTCTATGTTCATGTTTATGTTCAGGATCATGTTTACGTTCATGTTTACAGTTATGTTCATATTCATGTTTATGTTGCAGACGACTACCGTTCACGACATCGTCACCGACACCGACACGGCGGATCTCGCTCTCGCTCTCACAGTCGTGACCACAAACAGTACTCGGACTCGGACACCGGCTATTCGAGGTCAGAGAAATCATACGGCCATCATCACACGCACGCACATCGACATCGACATCGACAGACGGAATACGGCGATGACGAACGCAAGGAGAAACGAACGATGCGCGACGTGAAACGCGGACAACGGAATGGGTTGGTGCTGAATTGATTGATTGGCACAGCATAGCACAGCAACAGTTACAGTATGTATAGGCATGATTTCTCGTTGCTTGGGAACACAAGACACGACCAGCCACATGTGTATATAAATAAAAGACTACGGATAGCTGTATAAAAAACTTTCAAAAATAGTAGTTAGCGTTGACAAGTCAGTTTGGCCATTTTTGGCTTGTGATGTTTCAGCGTTCGTCCGGACACGAGCACGACCGATCGAAGCACGACAACCACGCAGCCACCCGGTGCCCTGATCGGCAAGGCCGGCCCATCGGGTACATCCGGCGGCGGCGGCGGGATCACCATTCCGCAGAAGATCGTCATTCCGCCGTCGAAGAACGCAAAGGGCAAGGAGCCGCAGCGATTCCACATCAATTCCGAGATTACGATCAGCTACAGCGATCGGAGCACAAATCCGTCGGATACGGAAACCGTGCGTAGACGTACACAACAACAACAGGCCGGACTTCAGGGGCCTGCCGGCACCAGGGCATTGCCACCCACGGCCGCCGGGGTGCAACTCAATCCCGACCCGACCGTGACCAGTCCCACGGATGAGGAGGGTCGGAGACCACAATCGTACGGCAATGAAAGCTCGGCGTCCGGACATGGCTCCACCGCTGTATGACCATATTCAATGTCTATCCTATACCTTTTTGCCGTATTGTACATAAAATTGATTGTGTGTTGCTTACCGTTGTGATTTTGTACAAGTCCGCTGTGTATCGTGTTCGTGTTGTTTGTTTATTTGATGATACTAATGCTCTCCTCAAATGTCATCAGTCTGGTTGTGCTTTTCGCAAATGAGTTCTCAAATTATACATATTTGTGTCAATTTTTTAATTTATTTTATCAGAAACATTGCCACTGCTGCCAAGTGAACCAATCAGAGTGTTGTATAGAAATTCATCTGGTGCATTTCTACATAAGTGAACAATAACCAAACTTTCGCGCTTTAGAGTAAATTATTGCCAGAAAGCTTGCCCGTTTCCTCAGTAAAAAATCCAGTTTCTTTCACTGAACCAACTATTTCCGAACTTTATGGAATGAATACTTTTCTGAAATCGTGTGTTGTCAACGTTACTATGGTTAATTGTGAATTGCAACTTACTGTCAAGGTGTGAAATCGAATAAAACAGGATGACAAAGTATAAGTTAACTCCGGCTAATGTACATGCCCTAAACCATGGACACAATTTTAGAAACTTTGAGTCAACAAAGCAGCTGCTTAGGGTTTGAAACTTCAACAGACATTAGTGGGTCGCCGATGGGCTTTTGTCGGTAAAGGAAATGCCGATGTTTTGTACCGAATTCAATAGATGAACGCAGTGAACACTGAAATGTTACTGTAGCTTGTGCATGACCATCAATGAACACGTACACAGTGGAATAACATTTCGTTATTTGTTTCTAACGTCGTGCGCTTTGGGATTTGTGACTGCAGCAGTAGACATTAGCGTACCTATGTATGCGCTTGTTGTTTCGTAGTTGTGGTCCGGTAGTAATGTGGTGAAGTGGCAATATGAGAGGCAGTTGCAATGGGGCCAAGCTCTCTTTTTTCAGGTCAGCTAAAGCTCACACCATGTGAATTACCGCGCCCATAACCTAACGCTGCCAAGCGAGCACACAGCGGTGCTAAACTCTCAAGTGATTTGAAACACACATAACGTCCGGTAAGTACCGTATATGTACATCGAAACCAATTTTCGGTCAAGGATCTGCAGTTTTTAGCCGTCCTGCAGTCCGACCCATGTTCTTACCCAGAAAAAACTGACGTTAAAACGGACACGAAGCAAATTGAGCACATAAAGCACGGAGACGCACACACATTATTTCGAGGTGTATTTCCGGAATATGGGCACTCCTAAATTCTGGACAAGAAAATAAAAAACACCAAAAGTGACTTTCCCGGCGAGCTCATTTTACTCACTTGTGTTCTTGGTTGGTTGGTTCATTCGTGTTTTGCTCAGGGTTGGGCAAAAAAAACGACGGCGTTTTTTCTTCAAAAAAACGACGTTTTTTTTAAAAAAAACGCATGGGTCGTTTTTCGTTTTTTTTTAAACCCTGAATTTCCTTGATTTTCCCTGATTTTTCAGGGAAAGTACCCTGATTATCAAGGAAAATCAATTTTTTGTCCCATTTTTTTCAAAAAAATTTCGACCAATTTTTACTTTGTCGAGATACGTCGATATACGGAGTTTGACTTTCAATGATGACCCCGGCCAAAGTTGGTCCCATGATGCGGGTCTGATATGGGATCTTAACAACTCGCTAGAAAAGGGTTGAAACCAGTTTATTTTGCCTCAGGACACATAGAATTACTTTATTTAAATATGTTTTCTTCCCAACATGAGCGTTTTCCAATTTTTTTGGGGGCATATTTTGGTCATCTGGGCGTTTTTAAAAAAACGTTTTTTTTAAAAAACGTTTTTTTTAAAAAACGATTTTTTGAAAGAAAACGTTTTTTGCCCAACCCTGGTGCTGCGTACAAACTGGACCACCTGTCAGGAGACAGATGCGTAAAGTCGTCGTGCGAGATCGCGACAGACGTGCCCCTCGGAATCGAGAATGTTTCGAAAGTGTACAGTATAGTTCGCCAGTCGATTGACAAACGGACGAACAAGAGAATTTGTTGTGATACCTAAAGGATTGATTAATCAATCGCTCCTGTAGTGCGTTATCGACATCGATTTACTCCCCCGATCAATAAATGGATGGTTATCGTGCGTACCGCGTCGGCGATCGATTCAGTCGTATGGTGGCCGATGACCAGCTGCGCCATGTACTCGGCATGGGACACATGCCCATCGGTGCGTTGTCATCAGGACTGATGTTTCAATGTGGAATTCAAATGATGCCACTTGGTGGAAATGCTAGAATATTGTTGTGGCACTGGCGAACATACCGTACAAGTGAACACTAAAACAGTATATAAGTAACAATAATTTTTCTGCGCAAACGACAGAGTTCACGACGGATCGCAACAAATCGCTGGCCGCCCAGCTTGAGCATCAACTGTACCACCTCGAGTTGCAGCGTCATCACCTGCTGCGCAGACAGGCACATCTGGGCAGGGTCATGGAACAGTTGTGGCTGCAGGAGCAGGTCGGGCGCTACTATTGTTTCGCTGCTTTGTTCAAACTTGCAATGCTTTTTTTGGCTGATTCTATTGTGGTCGACGCAAGTTATACTGTGTTTAAATATGCAGTCCTAATTGAACTAAAAACGGAATAAATACGGGCTGGGATTGGGTTGCCACACGACACGCAGTATGGACTGAGTTCAGTTCAGACTGAGCCGACAACAGAGCCCATTCATTAGGTTTGATGCGATTCTAACGAGTTTTTGTTCACTATACATTTGAATAAGCGATCAAACGATGTTTCAGGTGGCGAAAGCACGCGTTGAACTCGGCGATCTGAAAACCGGCCTCAACAACTTATCGCCGTGCGAACAGTACTATTCGTGCAGAGTGAAGGCTGTGATGATCGCGTTGGAGCACCGATCCAAACAGACCATCATTGATGCAGGTCCGACTGTATGTTTGCGATTGGGGTCGGTTTTTGAAGACTATCAAATTGCGATCTCATCACGTGTTTTTCTGTTTCGACGCGACTGAAAAGTCACTGGCATCAGTAACTCTCTTAACGTGACGTGCAGGATGTCTTTATAACCCTAAGTTTGGCAGTAGACCAGACCAAACTCCCACGTCAGCGAAGATCCGAAAAACCTGCACCGACATTCTCGAACTGCATACAGTTGAGGGCGCGACCGGTGCAGCGGACATACAGCATAGATAGTGCATTTGTAGAACGCTATTGAAACATCACATCAGTAATTGATTGCAGAAGTGGAGCGTCTGCGTGAGAGCGAGGAGAACGAGTCTCTGTGTCGTGAGCTGCACGAGCGCTATCAGGAGTGGCGATTGCATGACAGCACGTTGACACCTGACGTGTACATAACACAACAACAACAACACCACTGCACTGCTGCTGTCACACCGTACACGTTGGTTAGTCGCATGAAACATCATCATCATGTTAATGATCTTTGCGCCGAAACGCGATGAACGACGCATGGGGGTGGACATGTTTTACCCGCTGTGTATAATATTCAGCTCCGTGACCGTCCGTTTCACGACAGTCTGTTTCAGGAAATCTACGACTCGGTATTGTGCCCCCAGCAATCACAGTCGACCAACCCCCTGGCGCAGACAAACTCGCCCGGTCCGTTGACGCCTTGTTGCAATGGTCGATGCCACGCATTGTTGTCGTCACAGGCCACGACGAGTGCCAAGGACTTGCAGCTGCGCAGGCCGCGGCTTTGGTCCCGCTGCTGTCAACGACTGATCAATTGGTGGCGTCGTTGTAGATTCGTCGACTGTTTCGGCGTGCAACCGTCGTTACCCCCACCGATCACGACGAATAGAAGTCGTGAACAGATTCATGTCATATCGTCGTGATCGTTATGTTTATTTATTGTGTATTTCGTGATTGAAAGCATTGTGCATGTGAAAGCATGCATTTGTGATAACACGTTTGATGAAACTTTATGTGAAGCGTGGCATTATGTATGTTGTGTGGCATTATGCTATGAATTTAGGAAGGGTGATATTTTATCAAACAAATAATGTGAGTTTCCCGTCAGGTGCTTTACATTTATTCGCATTTAGAAAGATTTTACATCCACATTTTTCAACATCTGAACATGCGAGTAAGAAAATAACTAAGTACAAGAAATTATATAATGAAACAAAAACACACCAAAGGAAAAAGTATTATTGTTATCACACGCGAGCAAATTATTCTGATCAAGCCACCATAACTCGGTCTTTTCACATTTCTGATTTATACAGGCTGGCGGTCATCGCAGGCGTACACGTTCGCCCACATGACTATCCTTCACGTTGGGCAGACCAACATGAGCAAAGGTCCTGCTGCTGGTTGATCACCCGTCCAACGACAAGCGCTCTCTCAGTTCCTGTCTGAGTCCGTCCAATTGCTGTCGCAGTCTTGTTGCCTGAAGTTGCAAGCTGCTCAGTTGTTCGCACACCGCCGATGTTTCGTTCGTGATTTGATCATACTCGTCCAAACATCGAGCGTGTGCGGCAGTGGCGCGCGCTAGTGTTTCGCGTCGGACGTTCGCGCGTTGCGCGAGTTTTTGCTGACGTCGTTGCGCCCGACCGGCCGTCAGCCACAAGTCGGCCTGACAGGGACGCGAGAACAGGCCGAACGCTAGACCGTAGGCTGTAATCAAGACGAATGACCCAATTTGATAGCATATAGGCAGCAAACGAATGGTCGAACAAAGAAGACAGCCAGTATGTTATTGCTGTTATCATGAATGGCAATGTAACAACCAACAGTCAGCTTACGTCTTGTCTTCCTGGCATTGTGTGTGACGCGTTCAGCAGTGTGCAATGCTGCCGTCTCCAGCAACTCAACTGCCGACAATGAATCGGCTGCCGATTTACGTGTGGTTTCGGCCGCTCGTAGACGCGTCTCGGACTCCTGGTTGGAATCGGGGATGAAATTTCGGTATTTGAATGATAGTGGGTACCTGCACACACCTGTACCTGGACGAGTGACTGGTTTCCGTGCATGTAATGTTTTCATGTGCTGCTGCTGTAAACTTCGGGGGAGTGTTTTCTGGTGCACTGCTACCGTATAGTATAGTGTAGGTATCGCACCTGTTGTTTGCGTCTGTATTCGTCCAAGACTGCCTGCACACCATCCAACTGTCGGATCAAAGTGGCCAGTGTTGCTTCGTTGGTTTGGATCTCGAGCGTGCGCTCTCTCACGGGCAGATCGATTGACTGCAAGCTGAAATCATATACAGATGGATGTCACAATGATCAAAACACTTGATTCTCATCATTTTCATTTGTGACAAGATCCGGACAGGGTCTGGGTCTCTGGCTGCCGGCCAGAGGTGTCAATCGGGCCGGGTTTGGCCGTCCCGGCCCGGCCGGACAGTGCGGGCTGGTGGAAAGTCCGGCCCGGCCCGATTGACACCTCTGCTGTCGGCCATTGATAAAATCGAAAGTACAGGCAATCCATCGGCTCATGGCACTTTTTATGCACACAGCGCATGCAGCAGCACACGTCATTTTCTAAACAAAATGTACGCTTTGAGCGAGTGTCATACTTTGATGGCCGCTCTATAATTTACTCAGTTTTCATTAGCTGCTTGACATAACACTTTTCTGCACTGTTGCAAAATTTGGGGATGTTTCAACGGATAACTGCGGAGGATAGATGCATTCATTGACGGCAGTAATGCAGCATGCAGCGTGTGTGTGTTGAAGTGCCATGAGCTGGCGGATTGCCTATACATACATGCAGTCGTCAATACCACCAACCGCAATGTGTTTTGTTTTACGTTGAGCACATTTGCCTGATGTTTCATCGACAGTCTGTCACAACCGAGCATGGCGTTGTTGATGTTCTGTTCGAGTGGATTGTTGATAACATCGAACACCGATTCAAGTACACTTGGTCGTTCGTGTATGACGCTCATCGTATTTAATCGATTCGCGATAGACACTGAAAGTGTGATTTTATCATTAGACTCGCTGCTCGGTCCCGCATGGGTCCTTAGTTCTAAGTTCTAAAACGAACTATGTAGCACCAGGTACTGTAGTTAGGCACATAAATGCATGGCCAGAAAGGAAGAGTGACCGGAATCGAAAACACACAGAAACTGGAAGTTGCGCATGGACATCAGCAATTATGAGTGGGTTTAGGTTGAGCATAATATGCGAAGAGCAAACCAAGGCCGGAAAGGAAGCAAGGTTGCCTGTCACCGCGTGCTCATGTTGTTTTTGTGCAAACAAATTGTTTTGATATCACCAGACTTGGACGCAGGCATCGCTACTGACGGCTCCATAACTCTGCCGAAAAAAATTGGCAGCAGAAACACCGAGACGGAGCCAATGGGGAAAGTCGTACCGCGTGTTGGTTCGGAGGTGATAAGGGCCAGGCATGTTATATTCCTGATATTGACGTTTATAGCCCGCCACGGCAACTCCTGCGCCGAAATTTCAGTTTCGCTTGTGTGGCTATTGTGGCATTTAGGGGGCGCTTAACCGGTTAAGTGCGGTACAAGCGAGTATGCACCGTCCGTGCACATTATAGCGGGGTGTGATCGGCGCCTTGCTATCAACACTTAATGATCGCAAGTAAACCTCGTGTTGATTTTTACTACCGTTTTTTTTTCAATAAAATGTCGTCATAAATATTTTTAAGAAAATGGAAACATCGACGATCGGGGTCGGGGGTCACAAATTTGGAACTAACCAAAGGCAGCAAACTTCCTAAGTATACTACATACCTAGCCAAAGGTTGCAATTATTGCAATGATAATGTCACAAACGCAGTTTCGGCCCTTGTAGACGAATAGTACACCAGGGTGTACCTATGAACCACAAAGGGTTCCAGACAACCTTTATACATGACCACGCGTCGGTGCAATGACACATGAGGTATCCTTTTTGATCTTTGGGCTCCCTCAGTCATAGTGGAAAACGGAAAATGGAAATGAAAATATTTTCTATGTCCAAGTCTTCCACTTACATTTTCCAATCTGACTAAGCGCATACTGGAAAATTGAGAATGGAAATCAAACAAAACATTTTCTGTGTAAATTCTGACCAACTAGCGATCGAAAATTGAGCGGAACAGAAAAGTTTTTGTCATGTTCGCATGTCAAAAATGACTGATGCAGAAAATGTCTTATTTCATTTCCATTTTCCAGTGTGCGCTTAGTCACATTGGAAAATGTAAATGGAAAACTTGGACATAGAATATATTTTCATTTCCATTTTCCACCATGACTAAGGGAGCTTTAAGCCAGCATTCATGTGACTAAGAGACCGAAACTGCATCCCACTAATGCAACGGGTCGGGGTACCACGAACGCCAGTCCATTATACCAAACATCGTTTGTGCTTTGCAGCGTGACGATCTATTCGAGACCAGAAATGCAGGCACAGTAGATACTGTACAGCTTTAAAATATATACACCTAGCGGAGAATCGAAAACGGTCCTCTCTCTTTGTTTCGTTTGGATATGATTCAACGAAGTTTCTGAGCTGTATCCAAGTTGATGTTTCCGTTGTTGTTGTTGTTGTCATCAATACTTATACCTGCCTTGTTTTAGGGGTTTGCTAAGAACTCACGTGACCAGCGTTGAAAACATTTGCCTGGATGATGTAACAACTTGAACATTGCACAATGCACAGCATACGCATTTCGATACCAGTCATGGGGGTGTACCAAATGTACAGCACAATGTTGACTGATAACGAATGGGCATGCAAAATTGGGGTTATTGCAGAGTGGTTAACGTACTAGTTCACACAACGCACTTTGGCTACCATCCATATCACGTGAACTACTGCAACGTTCGCCAAGCCAAGCTTTGTCCACAACCCCAGCGGACAGAGCTTGATCAGAGTGGTGTCGTGCGGGTTCGCCAAGCCTTCCATCCTGAGAAGGGTCTACTGTACATGGGGAACAGTGTTGTGTCAAGTATAATGAGCGCTTTAACATAAGTTCAATTGCAAGTCACCACCGGCGTTATTAATTAACTGCAGAGACGTTGGAGCCTCGTGGAGCGTCAATATGCAACGCCATAACTTTTTCATTTTGTACAAGTGTGTGTTAATGTTACGATTGTGTATCAACCACTCACAAATGGTTCAAACGTAGAATGCGTGACGTCGGTGCCACAGCAAACATACCGAACCTGGGTAGTGCACAGACATGTACGGTACATACCGGAGTTTTCCACTTAAAGCCCCGGGGGCTCTATGCGGAAATTGGTGGAAAATGGATCCTCCGACCAGAAAGAAAAAATCCAATTAGAGCCCCCGGGGGCTTTAAGTGGAAACGTTTCCACTTGCAGCCCTCGGGGGCTTTAAGCGGAAAACTGGGTGTTTTCATCGTTGTCAGTAGGGACACTTTAGGCCAGCATTTTGACATTCTGACACCATATTTCAACCTGATTGTGAGGATCTTCATCTAAACGTGGCAAAACGTTGGTAAAACAACAGATAAGTGCGGTATTTTGGTCATTCTTACACCAGTTTGAACTATTTTAGCAAGTTTACTGTTCGATGTAAAATCAATGGTTCGTAAAAAAAATAAATCCAATTAGAGCCCCCGGGGGCTTTAAGTGGAAAATTTTCCACTTAGAGCCCCCGAGGGCTCTATTCGGGGGGGCTCTAAGTGGAAAACTCCGGTACATGTCGAGGTTGATAACAGACAGATCACATCAAAACTCATTGGGTAAACCGATGCACCCTTGAAGTTTAATGTACTTGCACAATCATGCGTGAACAGTACAAGTGTACCCAGCTTGTGTTGTGTCGTGCGCTTGCCTTCACAGCTCCACAGCGGTACACACCCTTAAATAGCGCCAGACAGGCGTTACAGTTTTTTCGTTTTCCAAAAAAGAGTGCTTTACAGTAAGAGCGGAGGATTAACATATCTGACGCTGACACCCGCATGCGGAACTTGTAAAGCTTTTGACGGTTCCTTACTTGAGAACTAACCTCATCAATTGTGGTCTCAGTGACGGATCCAGCTTTGGGCCAAGAGAGGGGATAAATCCAAAAAGTTGTTTTTATCTAGTGCTTGTGAAAAGTCATTTTATTATGGGATTGTTCGGAATCTGGGGCTTTTTAGTCCAAATGTTATTCAAAAAGTGAAGCGCGCGAAATATTGCCACTCGTTACGTCACGCGAAGCGCGCGTTTTTTTGACCATTGAAGCGTATCAGTGTGAAAACCTACGCTTTAGGGATTCTTTTCCTTCTTCTTTCCGAAATGGTGCTCCATTCAGGGGTAATAAGTCTGGCCCCCTGGATCCGCCCATGTGATGTTTCGAGCAGGTCGGTAATCCAAAATGTCGATCATACGCAAAATTTCCTCCTCCTCTTCAATCCGGTCGAACAAAGGTCCCCAACTGGAGCCCCCAGCCCGAAACGCAACGGCGTTGAGCGTAGTGGACAGGTTGGACTTGACTGGCAAAAATGTACTTGTCACCGGCGCAAACACCGGAATCGGTATGTGCATTTATTTACTATGTTCGGAATCCCGAAGGGTTTTTGAATTATAACGGGGAGCGCATGTATACATTCCAAAATCCTTTGTGAACAAAAAATGACTTTCTTCGACTGGGGCTCGAACCCAGATCCTCCGCCTAACCGGGGCATTGCTCTACTAACTGAGCTATCGAAAGTTTTTGAATTCCTATCTCGAAAGTAATCAAATCTGTATTATTTGAGTCGCATTAGTTCGGTCATAACATTGAAAGTTCCTTTTGTGTGAGCACCTGCGGTCAAATTCGGTTGCGTTTCCTCTTCTGTCAGGTTTGGAGTGCGCGCGTGCGTTGGCCGTACACGGAGCTCACGTGATCTTGGCATGTCGATCGGTGGCCCGAGCCAGTGAAGCTCGTGATGAGATAATTGAGGAAAAGGCAAATGAATCCCTTCTGATTTTTTAAATATGCGCCGAATAGTTGATCTCTGAGGTAAATTATACGTAAATTATATTATTATAAATTATATAAAATTGTATAAATAAATAGGTAAATTATATATTATAATAAAATTATATATATATGAGGTAATTCTTTGCGCTTGCAGGAAGATGCTGATGTTTCAATTGAACAGCTAGATTTGGCCGAGCTGGAATCGGTGGAACAGTGCGCAGCACGATTGAATGAATCTGGAAAGTTGGTGATGTATATTTGTACCGTTCTGGGCAAAGTTGCACATGCGCTGATGCTTTGTGAACATGAAAGCGAGCATAACGATGTCGTGTGGTTTTTGGGGGCATTCACTCCGACGATGACCCAGTGCACCATCGTCTGTGAAAACAAGTCAACCGAAAGTGCCCAATTCGCATTTGGGTCGCAGTTTCGAGCCAATCATATGTGTCATCACAGACCGATCCACATCGTTATTCTCAATGCCGGCGTGTACAACCCGATGCATCGCGTCACCGACAACGGATTCGAAGCCACATTCCAAATCAATCATCTTGCACAGTTCTATCTGATTCGATTATTGATGCCCTTATTGATCCGGTCAGCTCCGGCCAGAGTCATCGTCGTGTCCAGCAGTGCGCATCTGTTAGTTGGCGCGATGATGTTTCATTTATTTCCCAAGTTTGTGACATGGATGGCATTTGTATACATCGAAATACGAAGATCGTCCTCAGAAAAAGATAAAACTTCCATTAACTTGGCATGCAAAACGTGATCATGACCAAAGTCAGGTCCCCAAACGTTGCGAACCTGAAACCGAATGACATCAAATGGGAGTTGTTCTCGCCGACACACAAACACTCACTCAACAAGCCAATGAAAGCGTACGCGCTGTCCAAGTTGGCCAATGTGCTATTTGCCAGAGAGATCGATCGACGCTATGCCAATCAATCGATAACTGCCTGCAGTCTGCATCCAGGTGCGTCATAATTTACGGCTGGAAAAGCTGCAACTAAATTTACCGAACCCATTCAGGCATCATCAAAACCAAAATCACGCGTAATTCCAAAGCGCTCGAGGCATTTGTCACGTTCGCCAAGCCGTTCACCGTCACCGCCGTACGTGTATGGCCAGTATTCTAATATATATTTTTTATCGTTCTTGGTCCTGTATACAAGATTAGAAACGCAACTGTTGATCTCAACAAAAAGTCAGAGAATAAAGGTGTCATAGGCAAGCAACGCAGCATCCGCATGTTTGCAGGCGCAAGGCGCAGCAACCAGCGTCTATCTGGCCACCGTTCCAGATTTGGCCGAATTCGGGGGCGGCGCATATTTCGAACAATGCCGGGTCAAACAGACCGCGCCGGCCGCTCGGTATGTTCGTGAAACATTTGCTCAGATATTCAGCATTTGGTGGACGCACGCTCTTATATAGTATTGTGCTGGTCGTAAGCTTGGCTGTTTGATAGTTCACAGATGCCTGTATCTTTTTGTATAGCTCACATAACACATTATTTCGAAGCAAGTTGACCGACATTATTCGCGTGTATTTCTTTTCAGCAATACAGCGTCAGCAGTGAAACTGTGGGAACTGAGTGAAGAAATGCTGGAGCATTACCGACTGGGTGATGTTTCAGCGATGCACGGCGTGGACAGCAGCGCGCTGACAGAGGGTACAGAGCGTGAAGATGGAGGGGAAGAGGACAACATGTGAACTGACTGATCATTGCTTGATAGAATGCAATGGCTGTTATGCTCTGTGAAACATCTGTAAATGGATTTAAAAATTTATAAGTGGTCAAACTTACCAAGACTACGCATGAATCAATGAATAGGGTTCTGCTCTGATGTAATTGCGAGCCGACACAATTCGGAACAGTTAAATTTAACGTGCAATCCTGCTTCTAAATAAAAATTAAGCTTGCAATGAGCAGCCGCGTTTTTCACATTGTAGTTGCACCCGCTGTTTTTTAATTTTCCAGCTTCCCCGCTGCTGTTTTTTATTGCTGCTTTTCCATCGCTGTCATTGTTCGCGCGGTGTTCTCCACCGTTCTGGTTCTTCATACGAACTCCAACCAAACGCTCACGATTTCCGTGACATCAACAAGTCGTGATTAGTACATTGCACGAAATCTCAATCTCAGAAGTCGGTCTGAACACCGACAGCCAGTCAGTGCGTGGTCACGTAAACAAACGAATTGGGATTGTGCACGACCTTGTGCGTGTGTGACTTTGTGTGTCTCACTTCACACCTATACATATACATACCACCACATTCCGATGTGCATGCACTGTACATTTCATTATGCCATTCACTTTCAATTTTGTCCAGTGTACACCACTGACCCACACGCACATACACTGTATGTAAGGGCACTGGTCGAGCTCGTATTCAACAGTCGTTTATGGTGGGTGTGGTTTATATACCGGTACACCATCGGTTAGGTTTACAATGTCAAACGGTATACGTTTTCAACGCATAAGTTTCAGTGTAACACTTTAAGAGCAGCTACTGTGTTTCAACTGTTGGCCTGACCGCAAAACAAAATCTAAAAGCCTGAACCACCGCTGGGTGCATGTTTGACCAGTACCCATTAAATTGCACAGGTAATGTACTGTATAATAGACACAGTTCAGTGGTGCATGTTGCACAAACGCATGACATACATACACCTAGATTTGAATCCCTTGCAGCCAAATTGCTTTTTGATTGGTGTTTGCATTGATGCGACACGATGTTGTGAAACATCAGAAAAACTCCGGTTGAAGCAGTTTGTCCAGTATACATAGCAAGTGAACTTGAGTTTGCATGCATCAGGATTTAACAATCACAATAAAATTACCAGCGTCTAATTTTGTCCCAGAATTGTACTTGGTGGCCAAAGTGCGCGCAACCTGTCTTACTTAATCACCCAAATGCAACACCAGGAAGTCCACCGCCCAAATAGCGGTATCTTGTGTTTAATGGACACATAAATTCAATGCGGTCCAATATTGCCTTCATGTTCTGGGGCACAACAGTTGCAGAAAGATAACGTTTTGATGGTCACACCTTCAACGCAACGGTACCCAATTCTCGACGCGCCTGAAATGCCTGTTCGTCAGGAGCTCCCTGACTGACACAATAAACGGCAACATGTGAATAACGGATTAGGCTGTCTACTTTCACACAACCTTATTCTTCCGTCAGACACTGTGCTTCCCCATACCAAATTCGAATTAAAACAGAAGAGTGCCTTGCCGCATTAGTCGCCCTATAACATCAAAGAACCAATCTTTTTCCATTTATGCAGTTTCTTATTTAAACACCGCCTGTACTGTATTTCAGATCATGTTCGCTTTTGATTTGTTGTGACAGAAGCTGCACCAGGCTAGGAACATACCAATTTCCATCATTTCTAATTGAAAGCCCGCACTGATAACAAAGTCCATGGCAAATCGAGGTCCAACTTATGGCCTAAGTCGGGAGCTCGAGGAAAAGGTTTCAAAGCTAGGCGATTTCGCTTCATTTATAGTCTTTGATAATTTAGGTACACTGCATCCGATGAGCTCTATATAAGTCAAACATACAGGATGAAGCTAAGGCATCAATCGATTTTTCACAGAAATTGAATGGTTGGTCGCACAATGACTTTATAAGAATTGGTCAACTTTTTTTCCTGAATCGTAAAGAGGGAAAGTGACGGGGCAATGACGTTGCGTTGCGTGATCGCACACAAAACATGTGGTAAAGAGAATGTTTCAGACCTGCGGCAACGTGGTTGATCTGCTAGATTATTTTCAGCTGAAAATGTTTTGTGAGAATCACAAATAGCACAGTAGTTAAGAGTGACTGAACGTGAAAATCAGGATTGATTTTGATGAATTCTTATATAGCCATTGTGCTACCAATATATATACATACAATGTACTGTGAGCGTAATCAGCATAGGTTCGTTACCATCGGTTTTCGCAATAAGCTCATGTCCCGAATTGTCTGAGTCAAGAGTTTGCTCCGATCGTTCATAAACCTTTGATATGCCATGCCCAACAGAACAAAGCTCGTTTCGACATTTGTGAGGCACAAGAGACATTGGAGTGGATTTCGCAATGCACACGATGCGCGTTCACCCCACTGCCGCAGTACCTCAGAACGCAGGTCAGTGCGCACCTCGTCGCTATCAGTAGATTAGTGCTAAGTCGCAGGAAAGCGAAATCGGACTTTTTGTGTCCAGCGTGTAGCTGGTGAACTATTCTTGACATTCACCAAAAATGTTGCTTTGTTTTTGCTTAGATCTGATGTTTCAAGCTCTACTTTCATTTCTATGATGACGAACATGCTCACTTATGTGTACCTAATCCAACCAACCATCAGCCTAGTAAACCAAACCGTCTTGGAAATGCTGTCAATCCAACTTCAAACGCATTTTTCTCGAAAAAGTGATTTTAGGGGTTAGCATGTTTTTTTACTGATGGCGACGATGTGTTTCATTTATGTACTTATTCTGAAAGTCGTTCGTAGCGGTCGTGTCCCTGCACCATGCGCAAATTCATAAAAAATTCTTTTATTTTTTCGTTGTCCCAATGAATGCAGGAAGACGTTGCGTGCGCCCTAAAGGACGGCGTACAGTTGTGCATGTTGTTCGAGCGCATCGCCGGCCGGGGCACGATCGAGTACCACACAAACGCCCGTATGCCATTCTTGATGGTTGGTCACAGCATTCAACACACGGACATGTTTCGGCTAATGCAGATCACGCAGTCAGATGAGCGGTTTGCCATATTCTCGTCCTATGCGCCACAACATCGTTCACGCAAGGCTAAGACCGCAGCTTCTAAAATTCTACCATGCAGCTGATAAGGTTCCGATGACCTTTCGTTTTGTTCTCGGACAACGGGCAACGGTTTGCAACATCATACGAAAGCGACTATGCTTGTGGTGGCACAAACCACCACAAGATTAACGTGGTAATATTTCACAACCAACCTCGTCTTCAGATGGAGAACATATCGAATTTCCTGCAAAGTTGCAAGCAGTACGGCGTGCCGGAGTGGAGCTGCTTCCAAACGGTCGATCTCTACGAATGCAAACAGTTGTACAAGGTGTTCGAATGTGTTCGCGCGCTCGCTGGAGTCGTGAGTCGGGGCCTGTTCTATTGTCGTTGACGCAACTTACCAGAATCATCCCAACAATAAGACGACATTTGTTTGGGAATGGGCATATAATAAGGCAGCCCGAAATAAACGCGAAGAAATGAATGCAGTGTTGCCATGATAGACTTGGGTAGCGAGACAACTAGCGAGACGACCAGAGTGATACCTACAGAACAACCGGCACTTTGCTGCACGAAACATGCGGACATGCGTAGACTGCATTAGAATAAGCCACCGTGTATAGCTGGCAATGCATCATTGAGTTGCAAGCTCCCATTGTCCAATCAAAGCATTTGTGTCCCATTTCAAGGCCCAAAAACGCCAAGCGCCCGTGCCGATACCGCATTGGGTGGTGCGCGTAAATGACAGGAATGAGAGACGATTCGACAATGATACGTTGATTGCAGGTACATAATGAATGTTAGGGATCATATTGAATTTCAATCTTTCATGCTTTTTCAATAGTCTTGGTACTACTGTGTACATAACAATAAATAACGTACCAACTTTGATGCCGCCGGCTGGCAGTGACATTCATGTTGTCATGGGTGTCTTTGACAGACGACACAGTCCGGTCACAATACAGATTCTTATTGCCGAATTGCTCGCAATGGCACCCTCGTCAGGGCTACCATACCGACAATAAAACATATAAATGTGTGCCCCTAAGTGTCACTCACAGGTGCGATGCAATGGTCACTACAGTATGGCAGCAACAAGGGTGCGTCACAGAAGGGCATGACCCCTTACGGCCTGCCTCGACAGATCATGCCTGAGACTGGCTTGCTCGTGGAACGATTCTGATTGATGTTGACAACTATCCCGGAACTTTCTATTTAAGGCCCCCGCTGTGGGAATTGTTGGATAATCGGCCCTCGGGCGAAACAAATCCAAAAGAGCCCCGAAAGTTTTCTACCTGAAGCCCAAGACTCTGAGGGTCCTTTGGCGGTTCAATTAAAAAACTCCAGCAGGTACTATACCGGTAAATACTCAGATTGTGACAGATTTTGTTCGCATTTCTAATGTTTCGTTTTTGCCTGCCATGAACGTTGAACCTGACTGATTTAACCGTACACCCATATGCCATGTTTTTTTTTTCGGCTTTAGTGTATGATTTGAAAATGATAATGTATGGGTTTTCTTGCCTTTTTTAAACCTGTTCCTGTGATAAAGAAACAGGATATTTATTCCATGCCGTATACATACCTATACTGTACTTTATTCTACCTCTCACACACGTTTGATTGTGATGTTCTCCTTATTATCAATGAATTAATCATCAGAGGCGATGACCTTCAGCCAACTTTCTTTGTTTTCTTCTTGTGATGTAATTTATTTTTCCCTATCGTTGTTTCTGTAGGTTGTATTTAATCTTGAAGGATTAAGGGCGGACTTAGGTTGAACACGGAAACCGGAACACGGAAATAATTTACATACAAGCCAGTTTCATGGATTTCCGTGCACGGAAATATTTCCGTGTCACGGAAATATTTCCGGTTTCCGTGTTCCGTGATTTTTTTATATTCACGGAACACGGAAATATTTCCGTGTCAGTAGTTGCTGTTTGCGTCAACACTCGGGCTTTTGACGTCAGCACGCTGGCTTTTGTCATCACCACCGCAAAAGCACCGTTTGCGTGCCTGAAGCATTTCCGTGTTCCGTGGCACGGAAATATTTCCGTGTTCCGTGATTCTCAAAAATATTCACGGAACACGGAAATATTTCCGTGTTCCGGTTTCCGTGTTCAACCTAAGTCCGCCCTAAGATTGGGGATGAAGAAGGATTGAAGGATTTCATTATCAACACGTGATGTCAATGCTCTTGTTTTATTTGCAACCTATGGGCAAACTATACATCAACATGAGCTCAATTTCGCAGCTGGCGTGAAGCACGTGACTGCTGATTTGGCAAATGTTAGCACATTGAAGAATACAAAGTGGAGCATGATGATTTTCTCTTTCTATTCGTTTTTGAATGCGCACCACCTTCGAAATCGGGCTCATGTTCGTGTAGTTTGCCTTTACATTCGTATAGCACAAGGCCTGCTTCATTTGTCTGCTTCCTTTTTTCATTTTTACTTTATTTTTGTTGCTGCACTGGGTCATTTTATCTTTTTAAGCCAGCTTTTATACGATGCAGCTGTAACTGCCTTGAACCGGCACGGCATACATGCAATCGTGCGTGCATATAATAGCACAGGTTACAATATCCTCTTCCCCTTTCTTTGTTTCAGTCAGGTTTTGCTACTGCAATGAGTAAAATGATAGTGAAAACTCATTTCATGGCGCTCCGAACCATTATTGTTGTGAGTGTGTTTCAGCGTATTTTATTCAGACAGTTTGCATCAAATAATTATCAGCATCTATATATAGTTTCTGCCTCAGTCGGTGGGTTATCAGGATCAATCGAGACATGGTGTTTCCATCTGTAGAAGAGTGACCCTGCAAGAGCCCTCCAATCGAGCGTTACAACTGTGTAAAATTGATCACAGACTAGCAGCGCAAGAAATACGGCACTTAAATGAAAAATCGTTGAAAGAGTTGAAGGCTAAATTATTAATTCAAATTAAGGTTTGCGAAATTATCACAAGAAGGTGCTCATCATGCCAGGGCTAAGTCTCCAAACGTCGCACAACCCTACAATTTACCGTGGCCCTGTAAAAAATTCTGTAAAATAAATTTGCTTCCATTTTGACAAGCGAAAAAACAAAAGCCGAAGTGCGGCAAGATTACTGAAACCAACTCGCTGTAAAACTGAAAGGTTTGGTCGTTTGTAGCTGGTATAGTAAATCTCTAATTTCGTTGCCTCATGCATTCTTACAGACGCAGGAAAACTCCCGTTCGAAGTCGAAGCAAGCAACAAGCTCAGCACACAGTGAACAAGCCACGTATTATACATACTGTAGCTGACACACACAGCTTGTGTGACTGAAACATTCGAAACGCACACGAGCCAGTTGCGTGGCTTGTTGACTGTGTGTTGAGCTTGTTGCCTGCTTCGACTTCGAACGGGAGTTTTCCTGCGTCTGTAAGAATGCATGAGGCAACGAAATTAGAAACTTACTATATAAAGAAAGGCCGAGATAATCAATACCTATGTATCTCGCACATGATATGCGGCTGAAGCATTGCATTCGCACCGGCTTATTTTTTAAGAAAAAAGTTGCATAACGTTCTGGCTGTTGGTCCTGAGAAATAAAAGCTACATATGTATGTACAAAACAGTAGCGCACCTGAAATGCCTCGTTGAAACATCAGTAAGAAAAGTCAGAGAAAGTGCGATAGGCAGGGTGCATTAATTAAGCTCAAGCGCATTTCACCAGTATTGGGTAATATAATCATGTATGATTGCAAATCACAATCAGTCCCGTTTGTCGTGCACTTTGCCATTCGCAGCAGCGATCCGTTGGACGATCGAATTGTTGTTGAATTCGACGTTCTTGTCAGCAACACCAACAACCGCCGTTGGCTGGTCGACCGGCGCAACGATGCTGAGCACTTTGGCGACGATCGCACAGTTGACACACAGCACGACAACGAACAGCAAAAGGTCGATGGTGTCCACCTTTTCGCTGTTGATGTGTCGATAGGTCTGCATGTCGACGTGAATGGCCCACATTTGGAAGTAGGTCGCGCACGCGCCGAACAGATGGAACACCTGGTGTGAATGGCCGATCAGATCGAATCGACCCGGCCACACACGTTCCGGACAGTGCGAACTGCAAATACACATGCACATTTAGAATATTACACCATCATGTTCGATCCCGGGATCAGGATCGGGATCGGGACCAAACTCATAAGTTTTCGGGATCGGAAGTGGCTAAAAGTTGGTGACCCGGATCGGACAAATGTTCGGGATCGGGGTCACAGCAAATATTTTTAATCATGCAAGCATGCAGATTTTACTCTGTTTTTCGAATTATCACTGGAACACAGTTGAAAGTCATTTCAAAAGAAATCGATGCAAAAATAAACGATTTTGAGTAATATGCAACTTGTAATGAAGAAATAAACAATTTTGAGTGCAAAACAGGGCAAAATTTTGCGGGCTTTCGATCCCGAAAAGTTTCTGAATCGGGATCGGTATTGGAGTTCGGGACAGGGACCGTGATTTAAATTGAAATTTTGGGATAGGGATTCGAGATCGGGATCTAAAAACCCTTCGGGGTCGGAATCCGTTTGAATCCTAATTTCTGTTCGATAGCTACATAAAGATACACCGATGTAATACAATAGTATCGACGTCACCAACTTGTACAGCGAGAACGCGGTTATGATTGATGCGAATTGTTTGACATGACCGATGACCGCAGGTGACAACGGGCCGGTGTCGTGCACATAATGCCACCAAAGTCTGCAAAAAAACGCCGCGTTCGTTGCTGTAGCTGCAAGTTCGTCGGTGCAGTCGCACGGACGATGTTTTGGTGCACCACCCGTCTAGCGTTAAAGCTCACTGATTTTGCATTGCCGAAGCAACCCTGGTCATCTTATCGTCTGGTGTGATGTGCCAAAGCTTATGGCACAACTAATATCAGACTGGCAAAAGTTTCAGACAGACGCTTCAATCAAAAATTCGACGTATCCACACTTATGGACAACCCCTTATGTTTGACTCAGCCAGGCATCTCATGACACCGTCTCCACCGTGACACAGTCAGATGGGTATAAAGTCACGCTCATTCATTGATGCCTCTTTGGAATGACTCACACACGAGTGCCCTGAGGTGGCGGTAGTCTTCTCCAACCGAAACTTTCAGAGAGGGCGTGCATGCAAGAATGTACATACAAGTCCGTCTTCTAATTTAAGAAATTATACCTGTAGGCAAGCGGTGCGTTGACGAGCACGTACGGAATGAGAAAAGCGACGGATCGGGCAATTTTGCGTCGCCAAAAGTACGTTTTCGGCATGATGCGACTGTAGGCGGATGCAGCCGTGCAGAATATGGCTGAACACGCTGTGATCACGGGGTAGTAGGGGCTGATCGGCAGCGAATTGAAATGTCTGTAACACATTTGCGGTTGTTTGCGTTCGCAACAGAAAGACACGTTGTAGTTTTCGTTTGTCTATAGTGTACTGCAAACTTCCCAGTTCATCTAAAAATGCGAGCAGCAGTGGTGTAGTTCGAAATTGCAACCGGGGCAGTTAACATGTTTACTCGTACCGTGCACAGAAATGCTTAGACTTGGGACGAGTCCTCCGGTTCTGGCCAACTAAGGCTTACAGGCTTGATCCCAAACAAGGTTAGGTACATAGGTTAGATAACTGCTGGCGACAAAGCTGCCGTCAACAAGACGGACCTGTCAAATGAGTATGCGTGGTAGGCAAGACTGACGCCGAATGAGTACAGACTGAGACTGGCGTAGTCGGCAAGGAAACACAAATGACGCGATCGAAGCGACATCGAGCCGAACACATGAGCCAGACACGACACGATCGGCCTGCAATTCGGGTTGGCCTTCAGTTGATTTGCTATCTTTCGGGATTCAGGCTCGAAATTTCTGCCCTTGCCCCCACCGTTTTCCGACCGGAGATCCTATAACCTTTAAAAAAAGCAAAATCAGCCACGACCTTTTCTGACCCGAAAATTCAGGCACGAGTTTTTCAAAGTTTTTACCTGAATCTTATCTGAATCCGAATGTTCCCCACTGAAAACGCCAACAGCTGAACGTAAACTAACCACCACACGGCCACCAATAAGTAGATGAGATAAGGCCAATGGTATGGGTCGCGTGAGAAGGACCAGTCGAGAAGGAATGACAGAAACACCATACAATTGTACCTGAAACGAATTTTCTTCATGGGTATTCGTTGATTCTTTTAACTTTGTAAGTTTGACCAGCGTAAAACAGATAAGCTGTGCGCTGGTCAAATTCCAAATTCCCCGTAGTCATTCGGTTGCTAGCAGTTTTCACCACGGTCAAATTCACAAATCGTCCCCCGACTTACCAAAACGGCACGAAATGTGTCCAAATGTTGAGCGTCTCATTGTTGAACGGTGCAAACGCCGACCAAATGTACTGACGCCAACAACCACCCGGTTTGCGATATCCGTGTGTGATGCCGATCTCATGGAACAACAACGGAATCTGATCCGACGCGACCAGCTCGAGGTTGGCCGGCAGCTTGGCCACAATCCGATTCAGCACCTTGTCACCAAGTGCACCCATTTGACTGCGCTGATGTTTCGTAGTGTGTAGTTTAATTATTGTTGTTGTGTCTGAGTGAATGTAACAGAATGATCTGATACTCTACTCTACGTTGGGATTTTGTGGTAAATTTTGTTGGAAGCATTGGATTAGTGTGGTAAATTTTGTTGGAAGCAGTGGATTCAGTTCAACCAGAAAAAAGACGTTCACAACACCAGAGCAAAGTCAATCCAAGGAAACTTCCTTGATAAACATCAACACTGTTGCCCATCAGCCATTTGTCGTAATCTGTTATCCAGTTTGCGGCACTGGCACAAACTATAATAATGAACGAAGAAATTTTGGAGCGTCGACACACATTCCGAGACACAACCAAGCGTGGGCTACGCACAAACGTACAGCAAATGCTTGCGAAAGGCAGCAACAGAGATTTCATCGCTGAGTACTATTGTATCTACAGTACCCAGCGGCGTGTGTAAGTCCAACAGCTTTACCATCACCACTGAAGCTGTACAGCATGTGTATAGGTTCTAAGAGTATATGTATTAGTGTGTAGCTTATCACAATTCAATGACGTGCATATAGAGCTTTGTTATGAGAACATGGAAATGTGCTCGTTG
>JASAMV010004625.1:0-24379 GCA_030248065.1 Rhynchonema sp. JSB1_4
GGGCTGGGACTTACAGTGGGAAACTCCGCCGCTTTAACGTTGCTTCTGGAAAACTAGCGTTACCGAACGTAGCCTTCCAAAAAATACGCCTCTGTTTCTGGAGTATGATGGCTAATTACAAATACACTTGAGCTTGGCTGTTGAAAGGTTGTTGCAGCAAAAACAACAAATCAGTAATTCCACCTCCGAAGCTGTTACCAGATCGCTGAACCCACTTTTCTGAAAACAGTTGTTTTGAACAGCAAGACCTAAAACAAGCGTACGGCCACTTTGAACGTAAAAACACTAAGACAACCACTTCGGCTGAAAATCAACCCATCGAATGCCACGAAATTCACTTTTTTCTCTTGGAGCTTTTCGTTGAGATTTGACATTGCCTCGCCAAATAAAAATTCAGGAACCTGCATGCCTTTGCCAGCATGTATAGTAACTGTCCTGCACAAACCAAGGGTCGTCTGCAGTTTCGGATCCAGCTTTTGGCCAAGGGGAGCCAAATCCAAGAAGTCGTTTTTATCCTGTGCTTGTTTAGAATTTTGCGCTTTTTACATCGAATATCAACAAATTGTGGCAATGCGCGCGTCGCGCGCGCCAAATTTTGGCACTTTTTACGCGCGCGAAGCCAAATTTCATTAAAAATGGGTGTACATGACGCGCGAAGCGCGCGATTTTTGCACTTTTGAACTGTATCGGAGTGAAAATCCTAAGATTTCAGGATTCCTTTTCTTTTTCTTCCTTCCGAAACGGTGGCCCCCACGGGCCAGATTAAACAAATAAAGAGCACGGCCCCTGTGCCCCCTAGATCCAGCCCTTTGAGTTCATCCATCAGTCTGCAGATAGTTTTAATAATTTTCTAGCATTTGCTTCGGCGGGCAACTGATGAAATCTGGGACATCGGTTGATCAATATTTTGGGCGAACATAACGACGATGCGAGTTTGGCTGCTTCCCCGTTTTGGCTAGCGGGCTTCTACCTTTGGTCAACGTTCTACACGCGCACGATCATGAATTTGAGCATTCGCCTGCGCCTCCTCAGTAAACGACTATGACACGGTATGGCATTATTCTCTCTGTTCCTCTCTCATCCGTTTTTCGCATCAGACACTGGCTGGTGTACGCTGTGTTGGAATGGCCGGGTCGGATGTGGTAGCAGTGAAAACGGGCTGTGTCATATCTGGTGATTTCGTATTGTTTCTACGCTATTTCGACCAGGGTAAAAGATTTCCACAGTTCACAGGGGAGCAACTTTTACGCTGGTCAAAATCACCGAAACAACAAATTCGCAAGGTACTGCCCAGCTCATTTTACCCCTCGCCCAGGCCCGACCCGACCATGCCAGCAACGTGCATATAACCTGCCAATGGGATTCCGGAGCAAAGGAGAATCAGAAGTCTGAAGGTTTCTGGTTCTCAGCGTTTCAGCGTTTTTGCACAAGTTTCATTTATTCCCCCTTCACAGAGACGTTCATTTTCCCCGGCACAAATGGTCCAGCAATTTTCAGGCTTTGCAAGAGCTAAGAAATATCATTGAACCTGTGAAGGGCGCACCTACCGTTGTCTACCGTCAGATCGCACAATTTGCTAAATATGGGTGGGTGAGTGGCGTTCTCGTGAAAAAAAACGCCAATTTGGTTTCGGTGCGCTATGGTTCATTCAAATTATCGCTTCTGTTCGTTACTGCTGATTGCACAGTGTTGGGCGAACTCAAACTTGATGAGCAGCAGATCGGATTGAAACGATTTGGCGCGCGAAATTTTTTAATTTTACAGCCACACTCTAGTGAATACTGCCGTCACTAATGTCGAAAAGCGTAAAAGTTGGTCAAGTCTGGAACCATTTGTTTCTAACTGGGTCAAAATAAAATTACTGCCATCAGTAAACCTCTTGTTCTTAATTCAAGACTCTCGGAGCCCAAGGCAGAACTGATCTGTTCCTATCATTAAGTTTGATATCGCCCATTGTTTTGCGGTAATCGGTACACTAATTCGTTGCACAATCATGACATCAAACCAAGTCCAGAAGACAATCGGCTTGTGCAAATGTGTACTTCCCTTGTTTTTTTCATCTTGAAGGAGCGGTTTTCCATCCAGATTAAATAGGTAACTAAAGCACAAATTTGTGACACAGGGGGAACGCCGTGGTGCATAAAGTCAGGGACTTGTGGGACGGCACATTTAAAGCAATTAAAAAGATCGATTTGGATGTGGCCGCCGGCTACGTCAGAAACACGATCCGGGAATTGAACGCTTTGAAGGCGGTCAAGGAGAAATTTAGTGGACAGGCTAAAAACCTGGTCAACTATTTCGAGGTAAGTGGATCGGGAGTGGTTCAAATTCGGTGCGAATTCACACAAATGGTCACTCTCGCGTTTCACATTGATTCAGGTGATGGTTTAAGTCATAGAAGCTTCGCGCAAAACGATGACCGAAAAAATGTACCGGAGTTTTCCTGTTACAGTCCCTGAGGCTCTATTCGGTAGTAGGTGGCAATCTGATTTTGAAAATTATTTTTATTCTCAAATAGAGCCCCATGGACCTTATTCGAACAATTTTGTGTCTTACAGACGCTTTGTACAGACTGTATTTTGGTTCTATGTGCCTAAAAGGCAATGATTTTGAGCAAAAAATACGAATTAAGGCGGCCTTCACAATGAATGCGGGTTGCGGGTTGCGGGCCACATCGGCCGGCAACCCGCACTGTGCATTGTGAAGACACAAGAAATGCGGGTTGCGGGTCGCGGATTGCGGGCCGAGCCCGGCCCGCAACCCGCAACCCGCACGCAGAGTGTCCTTCACATAGCAGCGTGCGGGTTGCGGGTTGCGGGCCAAATCGGCCCGCAACCCGCATTTTCTAGATTAGAACTGATCCTATTTTTTTGCGGGTTTGGGTCCCCAGCGCATGCTCGGATGGTTGATTTTTGATGACCCGTTGCTCAGAGAGCACAAGTTTTCGACTCTCTGTGTGTTATCGATGTTGCAGAATTCCAAGAACAGTGTGCCAATCATAACACGCTTATCTTTATTTGCGCAATCAATTTGCATGCTAAATTTGTACAGGTTTCTTCAGAAACTTTCGTGCTCAGCTTTCCAAACAACTGAAAACAACGAGAATCTGCAATCCCATTGTGTCCAAAACGGAGTGCACGTGTTTATATGTATAGGCAATCCATCGGCTCATGGCACTTTTTATACACACAGCGCATACATCAACGTATGGCACTTGCCCAAAGTGCACATCTTGTTTAGAAAATGGCGTGTGCTGCTGCATGCGCGCTGTGTATAAAAAGTGCCATGAGCCGATGGATTGCCTCTACATTGCTGCGGGCCTGAAACATTTTGTAGACTGCATGCCTTGTGTGCGATCGCGCAACGCAACGTCACTGCCCTGTCACTTTCCTGCTTAACGATTCAGGAAAAAAATTTGACCGGTTTTTGTAAACTTTTTGTGCGACCAGTACCTGAATATGTTTTTCGAAGTCAGTATTGACAAAGAAGAGCTCATGAATGTTATTCTTTGTGACGTTTCCTAAACTCCTCTTCGCCCGCAACCCGCATTTTTTTGGTTTCACAATGCACCCGCATGCGGGCAAGGAACTGCGGGTTGCGGGTTTGCTTCAATTAGAACTTCTGGCCCGCAACCCGCACATTGCATTGTGAAACCTAGTGCGGATTCAATTTTTGCGGGCCCGCATTACCTCGGCCCGCAACCCGCAACCCGCAACCCGCATGCATTGTGAAGGCCGCCTATGATGTAAAATAGCTCGTTTTGCTCCTTTTTATCGATAAAGTTAGATCACAAAATGGGTACCAGAACGAAAAAAATCCCCGAATAGAGCCCCATGGAGCTCAATTGGGATCATTTTCCAAATAGTGCCCCACCGAGGCTCTATTCGGGGGCAGGGGGCTGTAACCGAAAAACTCCGGTATCAAAACCTTCAATAATCAAGAACGTGTGACGTCGCGCCACATGAATAAACACGATCAAATAGCGATCAAAATGCAAGCGTACAGTAGTGCCCAATTTTGATATCGCTTCCATAAAACGCTGCCAAAGCAAATTGCAGAGCTACATCCTGGAGGGACAGGCGCCACCGCCCAAGCCTGGCAGAGAGCTTTGGCTTGTGATGGAGTACCTGGCTGGCGATACGCTAGCTGTGATGATAGATGACCCTGAGATCATCCTCAGTGAAGACATCATCAAAATGGTCATTAAAGGCGAGCTAGAAGGACTGAAAGAGCTGCACAAGTACGGTACAACACACTCAAATTCGGTCGCAGTAGGCTCCCAGCACAATGATTCCAGAGCCGCAAGAAAAGGTAAATTTCAGGCTGGGATTCGGACACGGTGACTTGCACATGGCAAACGTCATGATCTCAGCAGAAGAAGGAATGGTAAAAAGAGAATGTTTACATCACTACAAACAGCTTTAATATGGCCGAAAATTCTTGAAATAAGCGTCACCGCCACCTGTGACGGTTGCGCACAGCATATTTGATAATATCGCACGCTCCCCACGTCGGTGCGTAGATTTTCCTTTTATTGCCTTCCACGCACCCGGGTGGCGGTGGCGGCTTTTGAGAAATCGACATTTGACCACAGACAGTTCTATGTATTTCAGGTGAAGTTGATCGACTACGGACACACAACCGCGACGCAGACGGTAAGGTTTCACAGTTTAGGATTGGATTCAGTGTGAGATATCTGAACATCATCCAAAATCTGCTCGTCGACCTTTGAAATCGCTGTCCGCAAAGACGTTGCGCATGAATTGTTGTTGTAGCTGCCTGACTTGGTCGGTTGGAACGCAGAAGGCCAGGATATGGAGAGCGGGGTGATCAATCATTTTGATCAGATGTTTGACAAGCTGAAACGGACCACATCTGATGTTTCCGACTCAATAAAGTGTGCGTGTGCTTGATTAATTGTGATGAATTGCAGCATTTGGCTAATAGTTTAGTCGTCGCATCAAGTCGTCAAATAAAGTCGTCGAACAAGCAATAATACTGTACATGCATGAGCCCCAAATGAGCGCGAACATGCGATTTGACGACAAAATGTGACGATATGATTTGACGACATTACTATAAGCCAGCATTTTATGTCATAATGTGCGGCTGGTGGTGGCATGCTCACTGACGATGTCCAAGTACACCCCGTCTCTGAAAACAGGTCTGCTAGAAACAGCACGAATAGACAGAACAAATAGAAAGCACTGATTTATGGACAACAACAACGAAAAATAATGATTGGCAAAGCTCACTTTTTTGATTCAGCGTTCAACAACGAGTTTTTCGAGACTCGTTTCTCGTGGAAGGAAGCCGATGTATCGAATATGATCGATCGTATGCTTGACTCCGAGTTTCTGCAATCGTGTGCCGCCCGACGTCGGGGTGTCCGCTGCGACCCGGACGCAATGCAGTGGACGTTGAAACATTTGGCCGCCGGCATGGTGACCAGACGCAAAGCGTACGAGAGGGAATACATGCCGAAACTGGCGCAGGTACAGTACCGGGTGCAATTCTAGGCTGAAAGTTGAAGTCGCGTCCACGCGCGTGCGAAACAGTGCGAAGTATAGGCAAAAGTCGAAGTAACTTCGCGTGCACGCGCGTGTATAGTCCGTCCACCAGCTCATGGCACTTTGTTGTTGCTGCTGGCTGGTTTGGTCCCTTCCTCCACGTTCTAATGAAAGAGAAATTGAGTGTGAGCGATTTTGCAAAAAACTAAAAAATATAATAAAATGGGTCGAAAACGATTGAATTCGATCAAATTTAAAGTTAAATTAAATTAAAATCTATAAAACACGTCGATTTCATAAAGACAGCAATTTAGGAGCAAAAATAATTTTTTTCGGAAACTCAATTTCTCTTTCATTAGAACGTGGAGGAAGGGAACAAGTCGGGCAGCAGCAACACAAAGTGCCATGAGCTGGTGGACGGACTATACGCGAAGTTTTGCGCGTGCGCTGGCGTGCGCTGCCTATGTTTTAGCACTAGGAAGTCGCGTGCATACGCGCGTGCACGCGACTTCAACTTTCAGCCTAGAATTGCACCCGGAACTGTACATACATGAAAAAGTATATATGAATTCGTGCAATAGTAAAAAGAAAGTTCTTCTGTCAGAAACATGTTCGTCATTGGTGATCTCGGCCTGGTCGTTGTGTTTGAGGGTTCGACATAAAATGTCACTTAATCTTGGGCAGTAAAAATGTCAGAATGTGTGGCAACATTTAAAACTTTACCGTTCAGTTGGTCTCGTCCCAAGTTATTGAAAGCCTATCGCTGACCGCGCACGCTGTCGTATACGCTCGCCCGTTAGATATACACATCGCTGTCCTGTATCCTTTTCGATCAATTCTGATACAACGATCTCTTGTCACAGATGTGCTCAGTGCAACTCAACAAGTGTGAGACGACACCAGGTGTACTTCCAGTGCGTTCCGGCTCAATGCAACCCAGAAGCTCATCGTGTAGACACAGTAAGTGGAGTAATTTTGACTTTGCTTAGTCTCCATGTACCAAAGCGGTGGCGAATATCTACGTGTCGAAGCACCAGTGGCGGATCCAGCATTTGGCCAAGGGAGGGCCAAATCCAAAAAGTCATTTTTATCCAGTGCTAAGTCATTTTTATCCAGTGCTTGTTTAGAATAATTATGTTTACACCAAATATTACACAAAATGTGACAATACGCGCGAAGCGCGCGAAATTATGGCGCTTCTTGCGCGCGCGAGAGCCAAATTTTACTGAAAATGGGTGTTGACGCGCGAAACGCGCGATTTTCGGACTTTTGAAGTGTATCAGAGTGAAAATACTGCGATTATGGGGTTCTTTTTCCACGGTGGCCCCCAAATGGACCAAAGGGGGCATGGCCCCGGTGGCCCCCTGGATCCGCCCTTGCAAAGTACAAAGGTACATCTTTCACATCTTTGTGACATGCAGCACTCACGCAGCACCCACACATAGCTAGGCCGCCGCTTTGAGGGACTTGGGACTCGAGTTCATTCCATCTTAAATTTTAAGAAATTCCGTGCAGCTGAATTCAGTTATTGCGTGACCACTTGACTGAAAACGTTTTCAAAAATAAGCAAATAATGGTCAGATACCACCGCGGATAATGGATGAGTTTGTCAAAAACTTAGCTGTGAAAAAAACAGAAATTGGGGAAACTGGGAAATGTGGATTACACGTTGCAGAATTCGAATTGGAAATCAAAACGCGGCAGATATACATTTGCAACGTCAAGGTGAAGCTGAAGGGACAGGGCTGGGAAAGCATCGAGCAAATTATCCACTCGATGGACCTCAGCCCGGGCTATACGACCAAAGTCGACATCGAGGCTGACAAGTGTAGTCTCGGTGCGATCTCCGAGTTGGAGATCGAGAAGACTGCGGTTTGCTGTAAGTTTCCGCGAGTCAAACGACGGAATTTTGAATGCCGGCGACCTAATCCGAAATCTTGTTATCTGTGCGCGTTTCCGGGAATTGTGTCTTCCATATTCGACCAGCAGATTGATGCTCGAATTTTAACTCCGCTACTTTTACATATAGGTGTACCGTCTTTCTCGTTTGTGTTGATTTTATAATTGGTATAAGGGAACTTACATGTTTTTTTTTAAAATTCCAAGTTTGTTCCAAAATTAATCTAAAAAATACAGATGGCTCGTTTGCGGTAAGCAGCGTGAGTCTGAGGAAATACGAGGAAGGCACGGAACGGAAGACGCTGATGGGAACGTGGAACGGCATCAAGTTAGGCGATCCAGCCATGGTCTTCTAAAGACCTATACATACATCGCATTTTACGCGTTTATTCGATCTCATCAAAGATTAATCATATAAACTTTGATCATCTGCATACAGTACATAAAGTTACCTACACACATCCGGTAGAGGTGATGCGCCTTTGTCCCACGAGCTCATCGCCGATACCTACAAGGTGACCCGACCAGCAATTTAAGGCTGGATCTCGGCTTCGGTTTCAAACTATGTAGGAGCCCTTATGCACGTCGTTCGAAACCTTTGTTTATCTGTAGTTCTAGGTATAAAAGTTTTGCTGTCCAATATGCTTTGACGGATGAGCTGCACCCCCGTTTTGTGGTGTGCGTTAATACAGACTGCTGCATATGCGCGCTTTTTGTAACCAGGCTGAAACGCATGATTTCAATCGTGCCCATGTCAACCGTCAAAGTGACTCATGAAACAGAAGTCAGAAACACAAAATGCAAGGCAAGGGTAGGGTTTTGAATAAAGTGTGTCGTCTGTCCAAATGCAACAACGGCCAAGGATACAACCTCATCAAAAAAGTTTCCTCACTAATTGTTGGGTCACCCTGTAGATCAAGCATTGCCCCCATGCTCTATTGATGTACAACAAAGCTCTGCACAACATTTCGTCCATCTACTGTACTTGAGTGTTTCCAGCTGCTTCTTTTTTCAGAAGTTTCGACACCACCGCCAAGTTCAATTACGGAATCACCGACTGCGTTTATTCGAATCCACCGTGGGATCGTGAGGCTTGCTACGTGCGACGTCGACCCGGAATGCGCCCACAATGTAAGTACACGTACTGTATGTACGTACATTGTTGAGATAAAACCGCACGCTCGTGTTGCTTTTTACAAACATTACCGTATGTGCAGCAGTTGAACATATCAAAATACCGAGAAGTTTTTGTCTCTAAATTTTGAAAAGATGGCGCACGCAATTTTTTCCCAATCTTGGCAGACCTAGCGCGTGCTGGTAAACAGGATGCAGCGCCATAATCTGGACCTCTCAAACATTAGAAACGATACACACCAAGCCACACACGTGATGTAGAGCGTATCAACTTTGCTGGCACAGAAGCTAAGTTTAATTGATCGTATTTAGTGATAGAGTTGGCGCACTAATTTCGGCCAGCGTAAAAGTTGCTATCATTTGGTGCATGCAGGGAAATAATTTTTACGCTGGCCGAAATTAGTGCGCCAACTCTATCACCAAATACAATATGTACAGTTCAACTAAACTTTATTCAAGTGCACGTCGTGTCGATGCCAGCAAAGCGGACACGGGGGCCCATACTGTGAAGCGAGCACACACTGTGCTCCACAGCAACAATTGTTGGCACAAGAAGCACATGCTGGCAGTTTTCAGTGCGAAACACTCAACTTTTTAGGAAATATATACGTACATAACTAACAATGTGACAGTATTTGACTTTGGGTCGAATCTGCAACCCCACCACGCGCCCGTGCAGCCCTCACGTTTACCACCTTTGCTAGAGATCTACGGCTGCTCTACGCAAGGCACTCAAAGTCCGTACAAATATAACAGAGCTTAAAAAATGTCTGGGTTGCCTTGAGGGCTGCATTGAAGCAAGAAATACCAATGTTATTGGTCAGACGGTAAGGTGCTTTGAGGGCACGTCTTTGCGCAAGACCAGTGACACGTTGCTGTTTCGGCCCGTAACGCCTGACAGCTTAGGTGATCCGGGCCAGTCGTCAGAGACGAAATCACCGGGTGAACACCCCAAAATGCCACATGCTCCAAGAGACTAAATAGTCCCATTGAAACATAAGGCAAATAACATGCACTGGTCATTTTTGCATTCAATGTCTGGGTTGCCTTGAGGGCTGCATTGAAGCAAGAAATACCAATGTTATTGGTCAGGCCAGGGTTGTTTCAAAAAAAAAAGTGGTTAATTAAAAAATTTTTTTAAAAAAAAAAAAATTTTTTTTTGAAACTCAGATTTTGCTTTTTTTTTTAATAAAAAAAAGTTGCCCAAAATGGGCTGAAATGTCCAAAAATGGCCTTTTTCGAGGCAAAAAATTGGCACTTTTTTTCTGTGGACGGGACAATTTTTCCAAAATCGCGCCTGCGGCGCCCTGTATTGTCCCCAAATCCGTACAGGGATGCGCGGGGATGGTCTTTTATAGTGATGTGGCACCGATAATGTACCACTGCATGCTACTACAGATGTATATACATAGGTCTGGTGCAAAACCGGGCGCGCAAAGTCGATCTGACACGCAAGATTTGGGCTGTAATCGATATTGTGATGGTCGTAAATCAGATATACGGCATTAGATGCATTAAAATACGTTGTACGGCATGCTACAATACATTAGAGTAACATCGTTAGTCAACATCAACCTCAGACTGGTAGGATTCCATAGAATCTGCACAATGCTACCGGGTGTCACCACACAAGTTGGGTCTCAGGCGAAAATTTTTCAATTTTTGAAAAATATGTTGCATCGATTTCATTTATCCTGAAACGTCGTTTGCAACACTTTTTCTAATAAAAAAAATTTTCGTCAAAAAAAAAAATTTTTTTTTTAAAACAAAAAGCTCGTTAATAAAAAAATTTTTTTTTTCAACCCTGGGTCAGGCGGTAAAGTTAAAAAATATAAAGCTTAAAAAATATTTTCCAGACATGGAGTCGAAAATACAACAGGTGATCGGTCAAGTGAAGGGTGCCGTATGCAGCGAGCTGCGACGCGTTCGTCCGGTGAACTGCGGTGGAATCGTACCGGAAGACCCGTTGGAGGCCTACTGGCGCGAATATATGGAGTATAACGGATGGTGCGCGTTGACCGGTCGTGTAGCTTACAATACAGTCAAGCCTCCATATAGCGAACCTCTGCATAGTGAATCCCTCTACATCGTCAGTCTCCGAATTTTCACGTGTTATAAGCCTCCACATGGTGAATAATTCTACATGGTGTATGGTGAGCAATTTTTCGTACTGAGCAAAGTCTTAAACTATCGAAAGGGCGCTCTACATAGTGAACAAATTGTGCCAGATGGACAAAATTGACCAAAAATAATGTATTGCTGCCACTACTACGTCTCATGCTCAAAATGATGCCAAAAAAGGCGCAGTAAACGAGAATGAAATCATCGTTGTGGTCAATTTTGTTCATCATAACCTCACAGATGGTTCACTGTGCCATCCTCAGCGTCGTTCATATTGACCAATTCATGGTTGGACGCCCTTATGTACTGCTCCACATGGTGAATACTCTACATGGTGAACAAAATGGCCGGTTCTCGGTCTGTTCACGGTTTGAGTGTGATGCTCTTAGCGAGAGCAGGCACTCCTTCTTTTCAAACACACGAATGTGACATGTTGCCTAACCCCGCCAAAGTTCGTAACAGACGGTCACTTGACTGCTATGATGCATGCCCCCCGCGTCCGCTTCACAATCATTTGGTTCAAATAATGGCTTATATATTACAGTGGTCAACTCATGCGGTAAATCACGGCGTCAACTCACTTTATATCCCGCCGAATGCCATGTATCATTTCTCGCGCGCTCACTCGAGGCTGGTGTGAGCTGACGAAGTGATTTGACCACTTCATCAGTTGACCACTGTACTGTTTGTTAGCCCAAGTAGTAATGTCAAGAAGCAACGTTCTTCCAGGCTGACACCGCTTCCAAAGCCACCGCCGTTCCCGTAGGCAAGACTGATGTTGGAGGAGGGAAAGCTTATTCAGAAAACATAGCTTGTTTCGAAATAACTGCAAACTTTACATATGTCATGGGTCGTCGCATGCATGCACTTGGGTAGATTGAGAGCTTGCACCCGGTACATAATATAGACATCGCACAGTTTTTGAGCCCTTTTTCGGCGCCCGGATTAAATATTTGAGCTGAAGGTTATATAATTATCGTCACATCGATTCCTTCACTTGCAATAAAAAAACGTTGAATTAAATATGCAAGAAGAGTAATTGTGCATAAAAACAATGGTTTCGACACACATTCGACTCTGTTATGTTACTTATAAGAGCTTTGCTACATATACAAGAGTTGGTGGAAAAATACCCAGTGGTCCCATTAAGAATGGGTTGGAAAATGGATTTCTATCTTTACCGAGTTCTGGGGCGGACTACTTTCGGTCGTGAAATCCGATTTCGGTGTCCATTGGTCAAGTCACGTGGCACGTGGCATTCCTAAACCGCTTTTAGATGGTCATTCACTTTGGGCCATCTCAGATTTGGTCTCCGGAAGTGTGTTGTTTCAGAATTTTTGCATATCGTCGTTTGTAAAACCGATGTACTGTATAATATAGCCATTTTCAGGGCTCTAGCTAGTGGTGAATCTCAAACACACGACAGAATGAGAGACTGAATCAGGATCAAAACAGACACAAACAGATAACAATTTTGAGCCAAGTCGGGGAGATGTTCCCAAATCGGGCATGGCCCCTTTAAACATTTTCAATTTTCGGAGGGTCACGCGACCAACAACCAAATGACCACCGGATTGGAATTCCTCGCGATCCAAGTTACAGCCTCTCGTGAAGTTGTTCCCAATCTCTTACCCTAACTGGTCGCCTGATAGGCATTTTTCCAATGGCTGTTGCAACGTGGCCTGTGGGGCCAGTATTTACTTTTCATATCAATATCTTTTTTCAATATCGATATTGATATTGATTCTGATGTAAAAATTTTGGAGGAAATATTGGCATTGATGTTGCAGTTGAAAATTATTTCCAGCTATTAGCATATTTGAATTGAAGTTTATTGAGGGGATACTGAAATAAAATCAGTATCGTTTTCAATATCTTTGGATTTTATTTCATGTTGGTTATTTTGCGCTCGCCAGTGCGTAAATCAGATGTGATGCGTCAATCAAACTGCCTAAAAATATTACATACTGTATGTAAAGAAGATATGGGCTGAGATCACGCATTCATTTGCCATTCATGGTTCAAAGACGCTCATGCACAGGTTTAAAAATTCACAAGAACAAGCTTTAGCAACGTTTAGGCCGCGTACAGATAGAGCTGGTTCTGGTTCTAGTAAAAAAAATTCTATGTCCGAAAACCAGAACCAGAGCCAGCTCTATCTGTACGCAAAACTGGAAATATTTCTGGCGCAATTTTTTTTATTCTATGTGAGAGAACCAGAAATATCTCCAGCTCTATCTGTACACAAAACTGGAAATATTTCTGGCGCAGTTCGAAACATTTATGTCACTAGGTTATTTGAAGAAAACGTGGTGTGTGTGTGTGTGCCTGCAACATTTTGTTTGATTACAGGGTGTGCCGAAATACATATACCTGGTATGAATTATTGTTTATGCCGATTTGTGATAAACTTTGGCTAATTGTTTATGATCTGTTGTGGGCGCTTTGCCGGCAATCTTCCATCGTTTGCAAACATGTTTTCAGGTATGATGTTTTCAGGTACCGCAGAATTCTAAACAAGGCCCCTAATCTGCTGCGCTATCAGAACTAAACTTTCCACTTCGATGTGTTTGTTGATGTTCTCGTCCATGCTGACGAAAGCAGGGACGCCGCTGGAGAATTTTCATTAAGGTGTTTGAGGTACTTTTTCCAAAAAACTGGTTCAAGCACAATGTGCTCAACGGAAATTCTTATGGTGTAAAAGTCGACCAATCAGCAAATAAACTCGCATTGTGCTTGAACCGCTTTTTTGGAAAATATGCCTCAAACACCGTAGTGAAAATCCTCCCAGCGGCGTCTCTGCTGTCCTCAGCATGGACGAGAGAGAACATCAACAAACTGTATCGAAGTGGAGGTTTAGTTCTGATAGCGCAGCAGATTAGGGGCCTTGTTCAGAATCCCCCGGTACCTAAAAACATGTTTGCAAACGAACAAAAATTGCTGGCAAAGCGCCCACAAGCAGACCATAAAAAATTAGCCAAATTTTATCACAAATCGAAACAATGACTGCACAAACAATAATTAATACCAGGTGTGTATGTATCGGCACACCCTGTAATCAAAGAAAATGTTGCAAGCACACACACCACGTTTTTTTCATAAATAACCCAGGGACATAAATGTTTAGAACTGCGCCAGAAATATTTCCAGTTTTGCGTACAGATAGAGCTGGAGATATTTCTGGTTCTCTGACATAGAGTAAAAAATATTGCGCCAGAAATATTTCCAGTTTTGCGTACAGATAGAGCTGGCTCTGGTTCTGGTTTTCGGACATAGAAATTTTTTTAGTAAAACCAGAACCAGAACCAGCTCTATCTGTACGCGGCCTTACAGCATACGAGGAAGCAACAGGTATTGCAATGTACATTGGCGATTTATTTCCCAGCGAACGCAGTTTCAGAACCGTAATCCCCAACCGGTTTAGCAGCGAACAAACCACCGTGATTAAAATTTTGAATATTGGCATGATTATTACTATTTGAAGTCGAATCCTGACTATTTCGTGTGTCTCCCCGAATTATGTCACTGTGAAGAAAATAGTTGTTGCGTTTCCGTGCGTACAAATACCACGGCACCCAACGATGTGGTTCGTGTTGTCTTGGTTGGTGATGTTGCATGATGAGGCTATTAGGGCCCTTGGGAGCTGGCTTGGGCGCCAACGGGGTTGTTTGAGGTTCGGGGGTTGTTGTGTGCACATGCCAGAATGGGTAGAACGGGATCGGGGCCTGGAAAATAATGGAGGCGCGTTTGGTGCTTTGATGATCCTGCAATGGCCATCGCTGTTATCATGCCCATCGGTTTCGCGTGCTCTGCAAGTTGTTGTATAATGTGTGCACTTTCATATAAGATTAAGATTATAAGAATAAGATTTTATCTGATCGGCGCATCACCATTTCAAACACAATAATACCAAAAAAACGTTCGTTGAATATTGACGTACAACCACGCATGACCGAAATACTCTAATCGCACAAATTACTCACCGGTGCCAAGGTGTGTCTGTGGAGCACATTGCGTGGTTTCTGTGTCGTTGTAATGGACGCACGTGTGGTCACAGCCACCAGCCAGTAGGGTCGTTTTGTGCTCGAAGGGGCTGGACGGGCGGTGGGTCGGGGTCGAGGAGTTGTTGTCGTTGTCGTGGTGTCGGTTGTTGAGAGGGTAGTGGACTTGATAGGACTGCAATTTTTTTAATTTGAGAATACAGTATATTGTGCGCTCTGCGTCGGTTTGGCGCAAATTTGGTATGAAACCAAACTTGGTGATCCGGTCCCCGGTCTTGTCCTGCTCGCGTTCCTTTTTGCATGGAGCATATTTTATGTAAAGGTTGATGCTGATAATTTTGGTCACCAAGTTTGATTTTGCTCCCAGACAACAACTTATTTGTAAGAACCATGGATAAGCCCAATCGGTGATAATAGTCGGATAGGGCTGTGCAACTGTGGCTCAATTTAACGTCGTAATTTAATTCCCCGTCGCGATGGACACAAAAGGCAAGTATGTATACTCTCTCGTTCCATTGGAGGGATTTCAGCACTCCGCGGAGTGTTAAAAACGAGCAATACCCGCCGGAGTGTTTTGATCACTCCAAGGAGTGCTAAGGACCACTCCGAATCGGGAGTGGTTTGGCCGGCGCGGAGTGCTTTCAACAGCGGGTGATAAAACACTGCTGCGGAGTGTTTTCTTTTGTTCCGTTCTCGAAAATGATTCAGGTCAGAAAGCGATAACAAATAGAAAAATCAACGCAGAATTTTATTCGAGATAACCACACAACAACAACCATTCCATAATCCATGTTATAATCCTGTGATATTCATATTCCTAAGCACAAGAGTTTGGCAAAAGAGAAAACGATAGTGCTGCACTAGAAACAAGCAAGCAAACTCATTGCTTAAAAACAAAAAGCAAGTATGAGATTCAGACTGTTCATTTTTCTCTTCACTTTCGGGTCCACCCCCAGAGTCATCATCATTGTTGTGTGTCGGGCCCGGCGGTGCAGAATTGAGATGCAAACTCAAATGTCGACGCCAACTGTTCTTTAATGTAATGTAGTTCCTTGGGAGGAGGGGGTAGGGGGTCCCCCTCGGGTACGTCTGTTCCCCTTCCATGGTACCCCTGCCCCCCCTGTTCCCCCTCCGGGTACGTCTGCTCCCCCAATTTTTGCCTAAAATATGCAAATCTTTGCCTAAAATAGACAAATTTAGGCCTAAAACAGGCGTTTTAGGCATGAAATGAGTGATTTCCAGGTCAATGTTGTCAAAAATCCCTAAAATACCATTTTTATTGAGAGTTTTTTCAAGGAGGGCAAAAATGGGTCAAATTTGCGACCTCGAAAAATGACTTTTCTCCAAATTTCGGTCTTCCCCCATGGCGGGTACGTCTGTTCCCCTCCTTTTAAAAGAGGGTACCGCCTCCGGACCAGGAACTACACTGCTTTAATGTGTACTTAGGGCGCGGCCATGCAAACGCGGGCGCGGGTCGCGGGTCAGAAAAATATTCTATGTTTTAGACCCGCTCCGCGTTTGCATGGCCGCACTTGCGGGCGCGGGTCGCGGGTCAGAAAAATATTCTATGTCCCAGACCCGCGTCCGCGTTTGCATGGCCGCACTTGCGGGCGCGGGTCGCGGGTCAGAAAAATATTCTATGTCCCAGACCCGCGTCCGCGTTTGCATGGCCGCACTTGCGGGCGCGGGTCGCGGGTCACTCGAAACATTTCTTTGGCTGGGCTTGTAGCGCGCGAAAACTGTAGTGTTTTAAAGCAGACGAACTATTCTTAGTCCAGTCGCCAGGAAATCAATTGTTTGTTTTTTTTACATTGTAACAAAAACTCGTGAAGCGCACCTTGAACACTTTTTGTTTAATTGATTTTGTTTGAATGCAACAAGCAGTTATGAAGTAAGTGGTTGTGTGAATGAATTATTTGACTGCATTTGGGTGGCACGGGCCTGGTCGTGCACGTGCACTAGAACAAGAATGTATAGCACGCAGAAGTGAACCAATCAGCGTCGTAGAGCCTACGTCGCATACATGCACTCGCAGTCGTCTATTTAATCAGCTGCATTTGTTTGTGTGTCAGCTGCCGGTCGCCCATTTCCACGGTCGCAGTCTGCCCGTGTTCGTGCGCGATGACCGAATCCATCCATCATGACGAAATTGGCTCACAACGCCACCCGCTGCACAATCGTGCGCTTGTTGGACGCCGAGGCGGCATTATTAGATCGGCGTCTGCACAACCGCAACTTCGATGACGACAATGTGTAGCCGCTGAACCGTTGGACTTCGGTCCACTTATTCTAACCCAACGGCCCTGTTCAGAGCCACCACCTACAAATCATGGTTTTATTGTGACATTTGATGCTCACATTTTCAACTTTTCGCACTTAGTTTCAGTGTGATGTTCCTACCCTGGAGTTTGAAGTTTTGTTGCGTTGGTGATGTGTGTATTATTTCTTTGTTTCTGCAATATGACCCCGAAACACAAACGCCCCAATAATAAACCCAAAACCACGCGACGTTCACTAAACAATGCTTTATCTCCAACAGCCACGTAAATCTGCCAACTCACAAACCAACCACAGCCCAACTGACACGTATCACAGCAAAACACACAATAAGAACACGCGCACGTGGGAATGTTTCATGATATTGGTGGCAGGCAACAGGGAAGGCTTAAACACTACTCTCTAGCCAACAGCCGGCATAATGCACTGCACTGAAGAACAGAATTTATTGTGGCGACTAGTCTAAACAGTTCGTCTGCTTTAAAACTGTAGTTTTCGCGCGCTACAAGCCCAGCCAAAGAAATGTTTCGAGTGACCCGCGACCCGCGCCCGCAAGTGCGGCCATGCAAACGCGGACGCGGGTCTGGGACATAGAATATTTTTCTGACCCGCGACCCGCGCCCGCAAGTGCGGCCATGCAAACGCGGACGCGGGTCTGGGACATAGAATATTTTTCTGACCCGCGACCCGCGCCCGCAAGTGCGGCCATGCAAACGCGGACGCGGGTCTGGGACATAGAATATTTTTCTGACCCGCGACCCGCGCCCGCAAGTGCGGCCATGCAAACGCGGAGCGGGTCTAAAACATAGAATATTTTTCTGACCCGCGACCCGCGCCCGCGTTTGCATGGCCGCGCCCTTAGGTTTGCATGGCTGGCCGTTTGTGCTCAACTGACCACACTTGTAATTATGCCTTGTTTGCCGAATTCTTTTTTATGGGTCGTGAGATAATGATTGTTGAGACCAGTCACAGCGGTGAAACGGTCCTTTCGACAGAAAGCGCAGCGCAACATTAGATAAAATAGCTGGAACACAAAATGCTGATAAACACGCAAAAGAAATAATTATAACAATAAAATTACTCAAAAATACTGCAAACAATGCAAAAAAAATTGTTTTTCTCTTTATCGAGTGCTTTCCAAGGCGGAGTGTTTCACAATCACTCCAAAATCAGAGTGTTGGAGCTTAATCACTCCGCAGCGTGTTTAAAAAACTCCATGTGGTTTTTTTTCTGGGTTACTCCGCAGCGGAGTGTTTTGAATCACTCCGAATGGGACGAGAGAGTAGGTATAACCGACCTGATGCTAATCGTAACCGCTTGCATGTCACAAATGATTGGGAACTGCTTATCGAACACGTTCCGTTGCAGGTCGGCGTACAGCTGCAGCGCTTCGGTACCACAACGTCGGTCGATGTCGATGCTCGTGCACGCTGACTGACGCGACACCCACACTTTCATCAGGCAGATAAAGTCGCCGTGACGTCGCGTGCACTCGGCGCTGGCAAGATTGTTAATGGAATGTACTGTATATACCGTTTAGTTTTTAAAAGGGATCACTAGACCTGGGTGTGAACCTACAGTATATAGGCAATCAGCCAGCTCATGGCACTCAATACACACAGGCATGCTCTACATTCTCTGCAGTTATATCCGTTGAAACATCCCCAAATTTTGCAACAGTGCAGAAAAGTGTTATGTCAAGCAGCAAATGAAAACCGGATAAATTAAAAAACTGCCATAAATGTATGGCACTCGCCCACAGTGTACATGTTGTTCAGAAAATGGTGTGTGCTGCTGCATGCGGCGCTGTGTGCATAAAGTGCCATGAGCCGATGGATTGCCTATAGCTAAAAGTGCACTCTGTGCTCTGTACGCACGGCAACACTCTGATTTCCCCACCAACTACTGTGCATAACGGCGAGATTTCTGGAATCTCCTCAGTCCTCACAACTCACCGACACGAATCGATCTGTCTGTCCAAACGCCAATGTCGGCTCATGTCACATTCAGTGGTGGCTGGCAATTGTAATGTTTCACCGATACATTGTGCGTGCGTGATGAACAGTTGTTGACGTTGCAGGGAGAATGGGGAACAGAGAAACATCAGCATCCGACGCACCTGCGCACGGCGATGTTTCCCGCGGTGAATAGGGCATATACAGCCGTGTTATGTCACTCTTGGTAATGGGATCGGATGGGTATAGAATCGGTCGACTCTTTTCAGTTTACTATATTTTGCGAGTTAGCGATAGCCACAAAGTTCAGCTGGCTTAACGCATTGCTTACTATACATAGGTGTTGGTTTCTGGCAACGACCTTGACGCTGGTCCAAACTAGTGGCATTAGTGAATCGCGAAACGTCTTCAAGAGAAGGAAAGTCACTTGACCACAGCATTTCTAATCCGATTGGCTGACCAATCCCTGCACCATGAACGGAATCATGTCCATATACCTCCTCAAACATCTGAAGTTGTTTACGACTGCCGCAGTGCACGATCTTGTCACGAAAACACGGCAGCGCATCCTGGTAGGCCCTGAATGAGTCGTTTGCGCAAAATATTTTTAAAAAAAAGAAGTAAATGAAAATAATTCCGAATAAAAACGCAACAACAGACTTGCATGTGTGGACGAGTTGTGCCTCGGTCGTTACACTGAACACAACGTTGAGCACGTTTTTGTCGAATGGCACATTCTGAATGCGCAGCTTCACGTAACACGTCAGGAAATCGCGCTCAGGACAACCACTGTCCGAGCCAAAGATTGAATCTAAAGAATGGGGTGGATAATAGTCGGATCTATGACCATTGTGAGACCATGTTTGGTGCCCTAATCTGCCCTTGGCGCGTTCCAAAATTTAGAAAAGCTATGACCAACAGGTTGAAGTCCATCAGGACGTTACTAATATCTGCTGCTCTTTATTGTGAAACATTTTTTTGCAGTGACCGAATATGCAACACGTTGAGCAAAAATAAGGGATAGCCTTTCGGTGAAGTCACAAGGTAGATCGGAACAGCGTTAATGTTTCCCTGTTGGAAAAGGTACACGGACACGAAACGTCGATATGCGTGAGGCAAAAAAAAGAAAATTTTGAATTTGCTCACAGCAAAAAAAAATTTAAAAAGAAACCCAGAGCATCAAACCTGCGTAAATGACGAGCAACAGCTGAATCGGCGCAATCAGTTGGTCGAAACGTGTCATTATTGCGGATATAATTTTCGTCAATGAAATCTGAAATGTGCATTTTTTTCTTATACGATTGAACTTTTATTTAAGATTTGCTACTTCTTGTGCAAAAACGCTACAAAAGTTACAGACGCACGTGAGGTGCGCACGTTTTTCAGTGTGACTTTGAGCAAATAAAATAAAATTTGACCAGCCCGCAGGCTATGAGTGACTAAACTCTACGCACCCAGGCGCTTCCGCTGTTCTCACACCGGCGGGCAACCAAAGTAAACAGCGCAAATGGTCAGCATTTTGTTTGTTTGTTTGTAAACTAACTTAACAACACATCCCACATTGAATACTTATATTTATTGAATATGAAAGTTGCACTTTCACCTCCACTCACGGGTCGTCCAAAGGGTAAATGGCAATTGTTCAAGAGCAATTGAGAACGCAATGGTTCGATAACTTTGGCTGATGGATAAAAAAAATAAAACAGCGGTGGAAAATAAGAACCCCCGATAAGGACCGTGTCAATTTTCGACAAATGGGTGTAACGTCGGATTAAAATTGATTGATTTTCGGTCCGATCCGGCTTTGCCATCGTCACGTGACTTTTCTGTCAAGAGAGATTTTGAGATTTACTGAATAATCCACTCATTGCGAACAGCTAAACAGACGGTTGATAACGACCTTCAACACTAATCTCATAATGTTAAAGAGAATACGTAATGCAAGAAGCTCACGTGACCAAAACAAGATCAGACAGGTCAGATCACGGAGTTTGCAACCGCCCAATGCTCTGAACATGATCAAAAAAGGCGAAATTCAATAGAAAATTTATCATGAGGTATCGTACTTACAATTCTCCACCGCTGTTTTATTCGCACCTCCGACAAAAATGGACGGCATAAAGGGCTAAAGAATCTGTGTAATGAACAAACAGCAGAGATCAAACTAATCGAATTGACAATAATCTATAGTTGAATAAGAACTTTTCCGCTCGATCATGTTTCTAAATGGAATCATGAAACATCACACACACACACACTCAAATCTCATCAATTCCCTGTTCATTCGTGGTTTTACTCGACGCTCCTCGCATTGAGATTCGGTAGGATTTCGTAATTTCCTTCATGATGAACGCGGTCGTTTTGCGCCAGACAAACAGCACGTTTTGCCTGCAAAGAAGAGTGAGAATGTTTCACAAGCAAGCGATCGAAAATAAACTGTTGTTGTATGTATGTATGCACCTGTGAAACATCTGTCAGCCATGTAAAGCTATAATATGTATAGCACACGTGTCAACATACAATACAGGACCGCAGATAGGAAGATAGCCTGGATCTTTGTGTGTTTATACAATATACAGTACATCACGGTTTATGCGAGCAATAATAGGCGCCTGTGACGGTGATTTAGGTCATTGTGTCAAAGGTATTCACACCGACGATGCTTGAGGACTCGAACGATTTGTGAAAAGAGACCGAAGCAGGCAAAAGTCACACATTATGACATTCATAACTCAACAGACCTGCACAGGCAATGGATCCGAATAAAAAATTAAATCATCAAAAATTCGATGGGATCACCTTGTGCATTCAGGCACAATGTCGTCATCATCAATCTCGTCGTCATCATCAGGTATGGTCGTGCTGAGTGACGTGTGCGATGATGTTTCACTACGCGCGGTGGTCACATCGGCCGCAAATGTGACTTTGGGTGTGGATGGCGCGAATGGGCCGTTGACTGCTGCGGAATCGATTGACCCACCCTGAATGACAAAGGGGGTATTTGTGTTATGTGTTATTAACACATTACATTATTATACATTTTGGGGTGAAATCAAACCTCGTAATCAATTCAGTTTGGTGAGGTCAAGCCTTTTTTGGACACGCGAGTTTTTATATTCAGGATTACTGATATGCAACATTATACCGGCGTAAAAGTTGTTCCCAGGCTTCTAAAGAATCACGTGAGATTTCTAGACAACGACTATTTAAGGAATTAATGTGAAAATTCCTTGGTTTCGTTTTTCGACATCCGTGTGGGACCTGGGTCTGAGATTCATGGGACCCTAAACTCAAATCCGTGGGGCCCTAATTCTTTTGTCGTCAGCGCAAATCGCCGACTCTAGTCAGAACTCGAGCAGCCCTGAATGAGCGCGAGAAAAATCGCATGGCATCGGCGTGGGTTGACGATGTTCAGAGTTGATGATGTTCGTCGACGACATGAGTATAAGCCAAACCAACTAACGGTTGCGTCGAGTATGAGCATTTTTGAAAGACACTGTTTCTCGAACTCCGGCCATTTCTCGGCCAGCACTGATTCGATTACGTTGAGCGTGGCTGCAAATCAGTCCAGCTTGAATTTTTTTTTTTGAATCGCCACGGGTGTTGAATACGGAAAGTGGTGATTAGCGCGGAATGCGGATTTGATCTGATCACTTTCGTGGAATAAACAACTTCCAGCGTGCTGGTCGATCTCAAACAGCAACTAGCGTGTTCAGCTCAAAGCAGGATTTAACCTGCAAAAACCTGGGCCTTCCCCAAAGGTGTGATCAGATAAAAACGAATTACTTGATGTTTCTCCTATATCTAATTTAAACCTAATTTATTTTATGTCTAAGCGAAGTTTCTTTTGTTTGCGTTTATTTATGATATGTTAACCTTGAACGAACGACCAAACGTATTTGGGTTCGAAGCCCGTGTGCACGTAGCCCCAGTGTGACGTTCCGATGTTCCGTAAATGTGGCAGTAGAACGTCCTCGAAGTGGTTGTTCGCCAGATTCAGTATCGTCGTCTCCAGCACCAAAACGAACGCGTCGCCGTGACCTGAAAATAAAATGTAGATAACTTTTTAATTTTTTTGAGAGAAACGTTTCACCAAAAAACCGTTGATCCGTAAGCTCTGGCTCAATTCTCCACGTGCTGGATCACCAGCTCAGATTCTGAGCTGATTGGTTAGTCGTCAACTCAAAGCAGCCCTACATGACCGCGCGCTTAATGTCGTCAAATCACCGCGTCAAATCTTTTCATCGAATCACATGTATTATTTCTCGCGCTCATTTGGGGCTCATGTATTTATTGCTTGATTTGACGAAAAGGTTTGAAGAATTGATTTGACCGACAAAACACTATTAGCCTGAACGCAAGATTTACTTATATTTATATTTATATATATTTTATTTTATATATTCTATATATATTTATTTTTTTATATTTTTTTTTATATAGTATATTTTTATTTATTTTTTTTTTTTCTTTTTTTTTATATATATTTATATATATATAAACATGGCATAGGGGCTGGATTTGACGATCGAGAGTTGGCGCGCAGAGTTATGATGACATAAATGCAGGCCATGACTCTGTTCTGACTGATGCCACCACAACATGTTTTCTTTCAAAAAAGGCAAAATGTCATCACAGGCCTGTGAATCGACGTTTCGGTGGTGCCCGGTTTTCGAGCGCCTTTGTTGTGACGGGCTTCACTTGTGGCTGCTTGGGCTGCAAAATTTCAGCTCGTGTCTGTTTTTTGGGGGTCACGTGACTATCTGGTGCATTCGCACTGACGATGACCTGGTGCACAGGTCGAAGTGGGCAACTAAAATGCACATACTGTATACTCGCATTTAAGCTTGGCATTTACGTTTGGCCAGAAACAATAATAGGGTGTCAATATTGCTGTGCTGGTAGTTCATGCCGTTTCTTTACAGTGAAAAAAGGAAAGCAGGCCCACACTGTTTGTTACAGTTTATTCAAAATTTTCCTGAAATCAAACACCACCCTTTCCCCCACTCCAGCCAAGACTCACACAATAATTGAATCCGAAACTGTACTGCAGCTCAGGCGATACGATGAAAATCTGTCGAAATATGCGTGCGCCAACGTTGACACGCGACATTGTTGTCAATGCCAGCCAACTGGCTTTGAGCAATTTGGCCTGGCCACGTGTCAATGGCTTGTCAGGGATCGGAGGGGACACATCACGTGCTGACGTTGAGATACGGCTGTGATGTGTGAGGAAATTCAGAATGTGTTGACTCATGTGGCTATGGCTAATACCATTGTTGTCAACGCAACTGCCTCTGTGAGTCGTACAAACGCAGCTGGCTGGGCGCCTGCCTATGCTGTACAACTACTGTATGTAACGGCAAGCTACACCAACACGAGCCAGATTTTGAAGCTAGCGTGTATTCAAAGGAATAGAAACAGAAAATCATCCTGCTCCATTTTCTGTTCTTCAACCTCACCGTTTAACATTTCCAAAAAT